>JADDON010000482.1:0-39107 GCA_017140175.1 Fusarium staphyleae | reverse complement strand
ATCTAGACTTTAACTTACTGAGCCTTCCCCTATAGCTCGGCTAGATCTGGTTTTAATCTCTAACTCAGCATGTAATAATTGTGCTAAGGGAGTAAGAGGTTCTACTATAGTATAACTAGATACTCTTATAATATTATTAACTAATATTAAATATATTAAATATAAGATAAGTTATATTATAGTAGCAGGAGCTATTATTATAAACCTAATCTTAACTAGTACTAACCCTAATATAATACTTTAAATTTCCTTTTTTCTCTCAGGTGGGTAGACAATAATACGATCCAGGTCTGCGCCTTTATAGCTAAAACCATTGTCCAGACCGCCTACAGTGATATTGTTCCTTCCGTTTTCCAGTGGCAACAGTAATGGTGTGGACAATATGATGCCTTTATGAGTATCCTTCTGGTACAATGTATGTACCTTGCTGGTGTCATCATTCACCACAACGCTGCTGATTCTCCGGATCTGCCAAGTTCCATTAATCCGGTCGGGTGAGCCCATAGGCTGGTCACCAAAGCCCATGTCGTCTGTGTCTGCAAGCGTACGATGTTAGAAGTCAAGTCAAGTGAGATAACCTTTGCGACTTACTTTGGTGATAGAAAGACACCCACTGGTCGCGACCCTCTCCATCGACTGTAAATGTAATTGTGCTATCATTACCATAGATGCCAGTCGCGATAACGTTGTCACTACCAAAGTTCTGAACGGTTCAGTAATGTGAGCAGATCTTTCTGGATTCAACGGTACTGAGACTTACCGCTTCTTGGAGGTGAGCATCTCCAGCCAATTTCGCCTGTTTCGCAACATAAGTCTTTCCCTTGATGGGTTTCCATTCGCCAGTATTACTGCAAGGCGTTAGCATACGCATATAACTGCTTCTTCGGCTAGTCACGTACACATTTAGATCGTAGATGTCATGCCATTCTACCTCGAGACTCCGGCCACGTTCGTCGATCTTGATGGGAAGCCAGACATTGCGGCTTTCCCAGAGCGATAGCATGTCCCACTCAGTGAAGTCAGCACCTTTATTCCACATGGGTACAAGAGGTCGAGATCTACCTGATCAGCCATGTAAAGATACGTTGTCTTTTTGGATCCCTTGATTCTCCACGAGAATCCCGATTGAGTGCTGAAAGTCCGAGTGTATGCGGGTGAGATGAAGAATGGCTGAGACCAAGGACCTTCAAGCTTATCGGCTCGCATGGCCACGACATCTGGACCAGGTCAGCTTCTTTCCATGTCCTTGATTTACGCCAGTATCACTGACTATTCGGCCGGTAACCAGTCTTGTGGCTCATCAAAGCCCAATAGCTTTTGTCGGTTTGTATAATGGTAGGAGCCTCGAAATCGTACTTGTTGAATCGAAAGGTCTCCTCCACAACCTCAGTAAGGTTACTGTTGAACTTGCTGATATAGACGTCGCGGCCCTCAACCCGGTCTCCATTCGAATAAAGGGAGTACGACTCGCCAGTCTTGTAGTCAGTGAATGCGCCGAAGTCTTGTGACCAGTTTCCGAGAGGAGCAGCAACATGCTGAAACTGATACGGCCCGGCGATATTGTCCGAAGTAGCAAGACCCTGCAAGAGCATGCTGTAGTTTCTGTCATCCGCATGCCACCACATCTACTAATGTTAATACACAGAGTCATGACGACGAAGCGCGCAAAGGTTAGATGTACATGGTATTTTTTCGTGTCCTCACTGTAAAGAACCTTGGGTCGCTGGATCACACTTTCAGGAGAGATGTATGGATGACCCTCCTCGGGCGCTGAGTTGACGAGTCAGTAACTGGTACGAACAGATGCCGGAAGTAACAAGACTCACTCAGAGCCAGACCATGGGAGGTCCAGGTTGCTAGATCATCTGAACTGTAGACTGAGACACCGCCTCCCTCCTCCTGCCCTTCAGTCTTGTGTTCTCCAAACCAGTAGAACTTGCCACTCTCTTGGTCGACACAGAGCCCACCTGCGTGAGCGTTGAAGACGTTCCCGTCTGTATCCAGCCATCGAGCACCGGGCACGATCCATGCGGCGCTCGCGAAGGCAACGAGTGCCAGAGTGGAGAAAAGGTTTCTAGTCATGGCATCGACGAACCAAAAATTGACAATAACATGTACGAGAGTAAAGCGTAACGAAACGATTTTGTTTGTTTGCATGGAAGTACGGTTCAATTTCTAGTTTAACCAGATAATGACTTCGGTGAGTCTTGACCCGAGACGATCAATATCAGCGCTGGAAACTGGCTCCGTTCGGCAGTAGCTCCGCTTGCTATTATCCAACAGCGACTTGTATCACTACTGCCAAGTTCCAGCCCTTGAACTTTCAAGCACGAGCATGCGAGGTATTCGACGGAAAAATAATAATAACCTTTGATGGTTCACCCCATTGTGGGCACGGTTCCTGGTATTGTAACTTGAATGCGTCGATCCCCCGCTCGTTGGGGGTCACGCGCTTCAATCAAGTCTCCCCTCCCGAGCCGTTGTAACGTTGACCCCACAGAAGCTGGGATTAAGCATACGGACTAGCTCCCGATACAAGAATTACAGAGCGGACAAATACAACCCGCGTGATGGTCATACCTCGGCTGTTGGCTGTATGACGTCTCCGCGGTCTTCTCGGGCTTGTTTAGTCCGCCCGACGGGGTTCTACCTACCTTAGTGTGTTGCATGGAGGAATTATCGACCCATGTTTGTGTACTTCAGCCCTTCCCACAGAGTACATGTCTGATCCAAGACCCAGACAGATGGTGCGGCTCATGTAGTTAATATTGGTTCTTTCTCAACTAAGTAGCAATCAAAATTCACAAAATCACGAAGGTCGCTGGTCAAGCTGCGTGCTCGGTATGAGTGGAAGTATTCCGTACAAGTGTTTGGTGACACCGCGTTTTGCCTGTGCCAACCTTTTGGATTGTGCATCATAAATTGTCTAGATTAACACACGAATTATACGGTGCTCAATGTCTTGTGTACCAAAGCCGAATGTTTTCACCAAATGACTCGATGCACAAATTCATGCATGTGGCCAGGTGGTATCGCTATGAAAAGCTTCATCAGCTAATCAGTAAGCTTCAGGATATATACAAAAGAGTACTCCATGCTGGCAAGGTGATGAACTGGGTGATGCATTTTCCCGTCTTTATTGTCTTTGGAATGAAGACGCAAGGTTGTAGGGTTTTTCAAATTGTTGATACATCACTCGATTATCAGCACCCATGATGCCGGCTGACCCAGGCGGCCAAGCAAAGCCTGCGACAGATGTAAGAAGCAAAAATGAAGGCGACGAGAGCGTCGTGAACAGCATATGTTTGATCTCTGCTGACGCAGACATATTTTAACTGGCTGCTCTGGCGAGTGACAAAGGTGTTGTTGAAAGCCCCATCGACCGATTTTGCTCTATAGTTATAATTGGCCCAACGCCACTCTCCTTTGTGTATAAAACCAAGGCTCTTGAAACCTCTCTTTGTGTCCTCTTCTGACTATGTGCAACAGCTGTACCTAGTCAAGGCTCGAACACGGACGATGGATGGAGAAGCGAGAGCGCAGCGAGGTCTCTGTGAATTATCAGTCAGATGCCACATTATGTTTCAATTGGTCCCTGAACCTATCGGAATAGCCGAGCGGGTTCCTTGATCTTTGGCCCGGCCGGCTTCAAGCGGGGTAAGAGCGCACCTCGGTCGCACCTTCGGCCGAAAGGATGGCGGAGGTGTGAAGATCAGGGAGGAGAGGGTCGCTGACCCTGTTATTTAATGCACTGCTTCAGCTTGGAAACGCTGTTCCAATGTCAAGCAATAGCTGATATGCGTAAACTATGCTTACCTTGACCTGAGCAAGACTTTTAAACAGGTGCTCAACAATCTCTAGTTGCTCCTATTAGTTTGTCGGGAGCTTGTGGGCTGGTATTTGCTGGGTTTGATTTGGGGTTTAACGCTATGATACGTTGTCTCATCCTACGAGTCTAATTTGTTTGCTGGGTTTTTTTTTTTAATGTCAGGATCTATACCAGGTGTTTTGTTGTTTCTACCATGAAGTACTCAGACGTCAGCCACGAATCTAAGATCAAAGAAATATTACACACAGATGTCGAGCAAGATGTACTCCCATCGTCCACTTGACTAACCTCATTCACTACTAAGTGAGTCTCTATGGGCGCTGCTTACCTCTATTGCTCCCTCATTTTACTCAGGCACTGGGGACGGGAGTCAGTTTTCAATTCGGAAATAATCATCTCAGCGTAATAAATAAATGCCATGGCTTCTTACTAGAACTTCGCGTCGCTCTTGGTAATGGCCCCGAGCCTGCATTGGTAACGTTGTCATTTGTCAATCGCTGCCTTGTGAATCCTACGTCTGCTGCCTGTACAATTTCCATGAACGTGATATCCGATCACCCATTCAGGGCTTACTGCAGTTCAGAGATAATACCTCAGACCTGGAGAAGAAACCCAGTCATGAGCCAGGTACTCCATAGAGCCAGATTATAATCGGCTGCTGCGCCATTGTAGCACTCCCTTGCACCAAACATAGGTGAGATCGATCTCCACCCATTCAGCCATGAGAAGCGTTTCCTTTCCGGAGCAGACCGTCAATTGCGATTAGTTAGGCCGTTCGATGGCATCACACGAGCTGGCTCAACCCGCAACTCCTCCACATTCTCGGCTGTCTCCTATATCCCCGCCTAGTGCACATCACTTATATGCTTGCCTTTTGCGGGTAGCATATAAATCGACTCGATTGTCCCTTTTAAGAATGAGTTACAACTTACAAAATGTACCCGGACTTTCGGCTCAGGGGATTGACGTTTCCGCTTTTGTCATGCAGCTTGACTAACTGTGTCGGGAACAAGCCCATTGGTTAGGTTACATGGGGTTTTATCGGGTCCGGCAAATGGTTCGGGGGATCCCTTGCCCAAAGCGATGACGGCATCGCACTCTAGCATTATTATAAGTACCCTAATAATCCATCTCCTCTATTGCCATTCTACAGCGTCACCAGAATCTCCCATCGCGACTTCAATTTGGAAAACCAGCGAAGAGACATTTTCATCTCAATCATCCACAGAACCCCAGCCATGCCCCTCCTCATCCATCATCTCCACGTCTCTCAGTCAGAGCGCATTCCATGGGTTTGCGAGGAATTAGGCGTCGAGTATGAGGTCAAGACATACAAACGAGATCCACTTTTGGCGCCGCAAGAGTACAAGAAACTTCATTTCATGGGAGCTGCCCCTGTCATCCAAGATGGCAACCTGACTTTGGCTGAAAGCGGCGCTTGTATCGAGTACATCTGCCATAAATACGGCAATGGAGGCTTATTCCTGGCTCCAACGAGCCCGAACTATCCGGACTTCCTTTACTGGTGGCATTGGGCCGCTGGGACCTTTCAGCCCGGCCTGGGCCGTGTCATGGCAGCACGCTCTGCCGGCTTGACTGACGAGAGCCCACTTATGGCGATCGCAAATGATAGGTTTTCGAGAGCTCTGAGAGCTTTGGATGCGAGGCTTGGCCTCGTTGAGTGGCTTGCAGGCGATGAGTTCACAGCTGCAGATGTGATGGTGGTGTTTTCCCTGACAACAATGCGATATTTCTCCCCATACAGTCTGGCAGAATATCCAAGCATACTGGGGTACCTTGAACGCGTGGGTTCACGAAAGGCATACCAGAGAGCAATGAAGACCTGCGACCCCGATATGGAACTGGCCCTGGGACCAGGGCCTCCGAAAGGCTTGTTCAAGTTGGAGTGATTGCGGCCTGGGTGAGTTGATAAGACTGGCAGAACTGGTCAATGAAGATGCATCCAAATCGGGATAGGGAATTCCTGGGAGAAAGGGTTAATTTCCCAAAGTTGTGCATATGTATGTAAAGGTTGATGAGGCTCCACGGCGACCATGTTTCACACATTTGAATAACATATACAGAGTAAGCATATCAATATTCCCAGTTCTACATTCAATCATGCTCCATTCGATCTAAGGACATCATCTTTTTTCTTGATGAGTTGTCTAACAAGACCTATTACGAACGCGAATGCTCAGCCACATTGTATGGACGGCCTTTAGGATTATAAGTTTGAGTTCTGTATGCGTAATGGCCTTGATGAGAAAGACGCGTGACCCCAATACCATGACTTCATATAAATGTCGCCCGGATTAATATTTTGGACTAGAGCTGACGTGGGGTCTACCTAAGCGCTGCGGTCCTCTAAAGAGGTAGATCGCGCATCCATCCTACCGAACCGCTGCATCGCCCAGTTTTCCTTTGCCACAATGTAGCATCTAGTGCTATGAATGTAAATCATAGCAACCAGGTCATTGTTTTTTTTTTGGTGTTTGGCACCGCCTGAGTAACTACGAGGGACTGACAAACACAAAGAAAAGCAGAGAATCTGTTGTCTGCCAGCCGGAGAATTTTTCGTCGGGGGAAACTACAAAGACAAAGCAACGCGACCATTAGAGGATCCATCGAGGCTTTATTGACAGCTGGGAAAGACGTCGTTCTTGTTTACCACAGTTATGGCGAGCTCCCAGGGTCCGCGGCCGTCAAGGGCTACCAAGCACACGAGCACCGTGGAAAAGGCGTTCCGGGTCGAATAAAATATGTTGTGTATATTGTTGCATTTGCTTTGCCAGTGAGCGGTTTGTCTATACTCATAGCTGATGGTGGTACCTATGGGGACTTCGTGGACAGGACAGTAATTTGAACCACCCCGACCTTCGTGTCATGCCTCGCATTGACATGTCGCCCAATGGAGTACGACCTTTTGACGCAGCTTGATAGCATTTTGCTACTGAATGACAAGGCTGAGGGAGACTTCGAGTATTGGGAAACTTGGAAATAATTTTCTTTAAACCTTGACCTTGATCTACAGATCAAAGAAGGACAATTGCACGGAAAGGTGAAAGTATCTGCCCGGACATTGAAATAACGAATTTAGCAATCGGCCTTGTTTCATTTGCCTCCAGTCCGGTCAGGTCCTAAACACATCGTAGCTTCGACAGATTGACCTTATTCTCACACCAATCAGTTGTAATAGAGTCTCTTGGCTCTGAGAACCGAGAGTGGCCAGAACCAAGTCTTCACTAACATATAGCAGTTTATTATTGATTTTCTGTAAGGTGGTTATCCAATAATTATGCAAGACTCATTGAAGATGTATTCATAGCGTCGCTTCTTGAGGACAGACGGAGTTCCATAGATACGCCTTATATTCATCGTCAAGTGTGTATTCTACTATTGTAGTAGACCCGGTTGGTTGATCAACCTTCCATAAAGTGATTCCGCACTAAGCATTAATACTCTGTCTATATGCGCAGATCTTGATTATCGTTTATCAGATGACAACGAATGAGCATGTTGCGTCGCTGGTGTGCTCATTAGGAACAAATAAATCATTGATGTACAGTAGGTCCTCTAATCGCCAGGAGACTTAAGATAATCGCTTATCCAGTTGGCTGTCTTCGGGTGCTTCAATACTTGAATCGATGACACGTCAATGTGGCGCTTGTCAGAATTCAACACGCTTAGGCTGATGTCTAATTATACCGGTTTTAACTTGCGCTAGAAACGTCTGGGCCAAATGACTAACTTAATGGAGAATCAACCTTCGGTAGGAGACGTAGACCAACTTCAAAATGTTACAATTGGTCGATTGTAAAATGCAACGACGTACAACTGTTGTTAGTCTTAGCCATGTCCTTTACAGTCATGACCCCCAGCCACACCAAGGGATGGCTGCTGTTAAATCAGATGCCGTATTTCGACTTGGCTAACAATACATATCGTTTGCAAAGGTTTGAATCGTCAAACGGAGGACCCCAGACGGGTAAGCGGGATACCCAGAGATCCCTGGAACCCTGTGAATTGGGGTATTCAATCGGTTTATAATTAAAGTTCTAAACCACCATCAAAACTAATGTCGCCAAGTCCAGTGGTGATTTTCTCTTTTGAGAGTGGACTTTTCAACATAGCACTTCACCGATAGAAAACGACGTCGCACTCTGAGTTTCAAATGTGAGGCGGGGTACGGAGTATGAGTCTAGATAATACAGCCAGCTCCACCCGTTGTGCTTTCTTGACTCGGTGAGAACGTGGACAAAAGGACCTTGTGCGAATAGATAGTATGGTTCGACATGAAGACGTGATAACATAAGATACGATACTATGACAAAGGTATCAGGGATCATCCCGAATAGGCAGGTGGCATGCCGGCTTTCCATCTGACTTAATGTGAGACTTGATACGCGATTTAAAGGCGGAACTTTTGTGTCCACACTGGGCCTCATCGGGCAATTGGAGCACGTGTGTAGCAAAAGGCCTATGTCAAATGCCGACTTTGCCGATGTCGATTGCCCAATTGGAGATGGTCTTCCTTGAGATCGTCCTTTTGTTATCCTTGAGATCGTCCTTTCGTTGTGCCGTGATCCGTTCGCTTGTTGTTGTGACATCAGCAGGTACATGACGCGAGCGTTATCAATACGCGAAAGATGATTCGATCTCGGTTCTATAAAGGACGTTATAAACCCGACAAAATTTGATGTCCAGTATCTCATGCCCAACAGGAGAGCCATTCGCCATGCACTTCAAGATTCTCGGCACTCTTTTGGCCTTGGGGACTTTGTCCCAGGCGGCCTTCAACAGGGGTGCGATCAATGCATTCAACCATGAGCATCCCCGGCGGTACGACCAGAAGCGCGACCCAGCTCCTCCTGAACAGCCGTCGCTGGACAAGAGAGCGAAGTCCAAGTTTCTCAACAAGAATACTGAAAAGTTTGTCGTCAATGGTACTGGTATCCCTGAAGTGCCTTTCGACATAGGCGAATCTTATGCTGGCCTGCTGCCTATTTCCGAGGACCAAGACGAGGACAGGCAGCTGTATTTCTGGTTCTTCCCCAGCACCGACCCCGATGCTGGTGATGAGGTGGTTATCTGGTAAGCTTGGTCTTTAGCGTCTCTGATGTTTACTAAGAAACACCCCAAGGTTGAACGGAGGGCCCGGTTGCAGCTCTCTCAGCGGCATGTTGACTGAGAATGGTCCGTTCTTGTGGCAAGAGGGAACTCTCGCTCCCACAGCCAACTCCTATAGCTGGTCAAACCTGTAAGATAGGCTCAAGTCTTCCTTGACTAGGCACTTGCGCTAACCACCTCAATGCAGTACCAATGTGATTTGGGTTGAACAGCCCGTCGGTGTCGGCTTCAGCCAAGGCAAACCCAATATCACCAACGAGGTGGAACTTGGGCTTGAGTTTATCGGCTTTTGGCGAAACTTTATCGAAGCCTTCGAACTCAAGGGTGCAACGACTTATATCACCGGAGAATCTTACGCGGGGTTCTATATCCCATACATTGCCGACGCCTTCATCACAGCCGAGGACGACACCTACTACAAGCTAGGTGGTGTCGCCATTAACGATCCTATCATTGGTGATGGCACTCTGCAGCAGCAAGCAGTTATTTATCCATATGTTGAGTATTGGCAGAAGCTCTTCAACCTGAACCAGTCCTCCCTGGACGCTTTGCGCTGGACTCACGAGCACTGCAACTTCTCTACCTACCTTGACAAGTACGGTACCTTTCCACCACCGGAAGGGCCGTTCCCCGTCCTGCCTGACCCGTATGACGATCCATCGGGCAATTACACTTGCGATATCTTTGACTATGCATATGCCGCTGCCCTTGACTCCAACCCTTGTTTCAACATCTATCATATCACTGATACGTGTCCCCACCCATACTCACAGTTGGGCATTGTTAACCAGGTATGTACATCACGAGCCATCAAGTCTTGGAATCAGGCGTCCTAATGAATATGTGACTCTCACAGGGTGATTACGCTCCACCCGGGTCCCAAGTCTATTTCAACCGTACCGATGTTCAAAAAGCAATCAACGCACCCCACGTCAATTGGTATCAATGTACACCAAAGAACGTGTTTGGCTACGGCAACCCGAAGTCAAACGCAAGCGACTCCTCCCTTGCGCCAGCGCAGAATGACGTCCTCCGTCGGGTTATAGAGCACACCAATAACACCATCATCGGCGTTGGTCGTCTGGACTACATTTTGCCACCTAATGGTACTCTCTTCGCCTTACAAAACACCACATGGCACGGCACCCAAGGCTTCCAGAAGTACCCGCAGGATCGTGACTTCTATGTCCCGTTCCATCCCGAGTACAATGGCGGAAGACTTAGTGAGGCTGGAATCGTAGGACAGTGGGGGTATGAGCGTGGCTTAACTTACTATGAGGTCCATCTAGCCGGTCATGAGCTTCCTGGCTATACAGCAGGAGCTGGATATCGAGTACTGGAGCTGTTGCTGGGAAAGGTCAAGTCTTTGGGGACGATTGAGAATTTTACCACTCAAAAGGGAGACTTCCAAGGGAACAACACATCGAATCTTCATCCGATGAATCGTTTAGATCTTCCGTGGGGCCGGGGATTTTGAATAACACTGCAGGACTTCAGTTGATAATGTCGAATATACCAAAGGTTATTCTCGGACTTGAAACGTTGATGAAACGTTAGTGTTTGATCTGGTCGAGTCGTATCTAGTTATTAACAGAACGTGAATGAAGTTTCCTCCTTTGTTTGACCTGACACTGTACATCGTTAATTCAAGAGGAATAAAAATCGTCTCATATTGCCAAGTGATGCCTCAAAATGATCTCATGTAATAGCTATTCATAGATGTCGAGCTTTATGGATAACACGATACCGCTTTAACTCCAATTCTCACTACAATTACTCTAGTCGCACATGATATGGCTCAAAGTGTACATGGCTCTTAAGCAACCCCAATACGTAGCATAGGTAAAAATGTCAGGCCACATGTGGAAGGTGAATTTCAAATAACGTAAGGCACAACTGTATAAGGATGCTGTATTCAATGTAGAGCGTAGTCAGGAATACCGGTCAAGTATATTTCAGGCTTAGGCTGACTGCAGAGGATCCTGCTTTCGGTTCGCGTCCGTGGTGATGTTCTCATCACTTTTCTCCCCATCAAGTGGTTGGTCTAGTCCAAGTCGATGCCGAGTGCTGTAGCTTGCGATTGAATTAACAGTGTCAGCCTCAGTAATGAGTTCTTTGCGACGCGTATCAACCAGCAGTCGAATCAGGTCCGGACGCATATAGTGTCCAGCAAAGTCGGCCAGAACCTTTGTCAGATGGCTTTCGTTGAGGTCAATGTCAACAAACAAAAGTCCGTCAAAGTCCTTCTCAGGCTTAACGACCAGGCTACCGTCAGGCCTGTAGATTCGTGCGTGTCCGTTGTATACGGAAGGATCTGTCTCAGGCTCGACCCCCTCAGGAGTGTTCTTCCGGAGCCCCTCCACAGAGAGACGTTGGAAGGGCGCGAGGGTCCAGGTTCCGGTCTCAATGGCGTACGCAGGCGTGATCAGGTCGGATGCAGGATCCGCGTAATTGATTGCCGGGTCTGGGACAACCTGTCGTTCGCGTCCGGGATATACGGGCCATGCTGCAATGTGTACCTGTTCACCGCAGGACACATTGAGTGCTTTAAGAAACGGGTTCATACTCTCCCAGCAGTTCAGTTGCCCCACGCGACCAATGTCTGTTTCTGAGACCGACATGAAGGTGTCACCCGCACCATCGCCATAAACCAGCTTCTCAACGTGAGTGGGCTTGATCTTGCGGCGATGATTGATTACAGCTCCGTCAGGTCCGATCAAGACCTGGGCTAGATAGAGCGTAGCCTGGTCGATCTCTGAGAAACCAAGAGACACGTGGATATGGTTATCACGGGCAGCGCGGCGAATGCGGCGCATTTCTTCTGAGTCAACTGAGAGGGAATTCTGACGGTATCTTTTCAGCATGGGGAGAGACTGAAGATAAGTCACTTTCCACATCCAGTAAGGATAGCCGGGAATCCCTTGGAGGGGTTAATAACGGTTATTTCCCATCACAAAGCTTTGGTAATTGAGAGACACTCACAGACTTCAGGGAACGCAACCAGCTTACAGCCCGCCTGTCCGGCCTCATTGATGAAGCTGATGGTCTTCTGAACACCACCCTCAAGATCAAACCACTGGCTACGATTAGTACCGTATATGTTTACGTGCTTTCAAGGACTCACTCCTGGCTCGGAAGTTACTGCAGCTGCTTTATACTGAGCAATGGGCATGTTGATAGATTGAGGAATCTGTGACCAGGTGCGATGATGGAGGCTGAATGGGGTTACTTGGTGCTGTAGTATCTGTTGTAGGATAGATATAAACTGGAATAGAAACTCAAGTGGGAGAGAGAAGTTGATATTTATACCTGTTTTGCAAGTAACAGTGTACCAATGCAAACCACTCAATCGTATCTTCGAATTCGTAATATCATGCCATTAAGCCTACTCCAACCCAGTCCCGCCACTGCTTCCTGGGTCAGAAGATGGTTGTCAATCACTCATTGTTGAAATCACAACGTTGTAGTGCAGAACGGGATCCTCTGTGAGAGGCTGGAAGAGAGTGTCTGCATGAGCATGGTCGGTTTGACACATGTGGATGTGTTAGCGAGAAAAGTCCGAGTTTACTGCGCTCGATACTCAGCATTGCAGCAAGCAGCTGCGCGGTTCTGCGCAACCATGCCGCTGCGGCCCGTCTATTGATTCCTTGGCTTAAGATACTCTCAAGGTCATCGCCGCAGCGGCCCGCAGCGGCCCGCAAATCGAGTCTCATGCTGCCATTGCATGAAGCATATACCAGGTGTGGCAGTCTACAGGTAACTCAGGTGTTTTCAATAAATTCTCTCATATATCACAACCACATAGTTAAGTGTTCGTGGTTAAATCAAGCAAGACTGGGTTGGCTGTGCATATGGCGTAATATGTCACCGCCAGGTTATGTTATGCAACAGTCTTTTGAACAAGAGAGTGATCTGCAGCTAGGAAAACTTTCGTATTCTAACATAAAACTCATCGGAGACATTGGGCTTTTGCCTGTCACAGCCAGCCGCCCACTGGCACAATGGCGACTCTGCCTTAGCCGTCGCTCGGTCGTGGTTGTTGGGCAAGTTCGAATATCAGCTGAGCGATAACGATTCCTTCCCCTTAGGTGGCCAGGTTCTACCACTACAATGTTTGTGCGCAACAGGCCAAGAAAGATCAACACTTTGATGTATCATTTAACGTTACTGCCCCACTGGCTTTGTTGAGGCGCCTGCCATCAGCCAGTTACCATCCCATGGCATGTCACTAACATTGGCCGGCTGCATTAGTTGCAAAGAAACCACACTTCTTCTCGAAGAATAGCCCGGTCTTCGTAGCTCTGTGTTAGGCAGTGAGTAATGACGATGACGCTGTCTTCTTCGTTGGCATATCAGACCTAAAGAATGCGTCGAGGACCCTGCATGTCATATATTCCACGCGTTTACACCCTTAGTTAAATTACGCCCAATTGAAGCGACAGCATTGTTCTTCCGAGAAGAATATCTTGTTGTTCTTGGCTTACCCGGCCAGTGCTACTTTTGCTTCAAGATATGAAATTGCAGGGACGTAAGTTGTCTTGAGGCAAAGAGGGCTATTGTATCCAAAGTGTAGATCAATAACTTGATGCGAGCGATCGCCTCTACATCTGTCTAATGTACTTGCTGCTATATGAAAAACTAACACGACAGAAGGCTGCGAAATCTTATAGAGTGCAGTTGATCCCTGTCGAGCGGGCAGAATTGCCCTCTATTTCATGACATATTAAATATGAGCTACTATAAGTGCCTCCCGCTCGTCCCTATACATCTTCGACTGGTATATCGACATTCCTATTCGACGCTGTGTTTTCTGTCATGATGCAGATGCTTCGTTGAGCTGGACTCGCTGATTGTTGTCTCGTCGCGCTCCCCTGAACCATCCTCATCGTCCCGGTTATGATTGGGACCACTTCGCACAACCTGCGTCACAACGGTCTTCTTGATGCCCTCGAGTTTCTCTCTCTCTTCAAGCTCGTACTCGTCCTCCTCGCCGAGCTCAATGTGTGTCCGATGATGAGAGCTAGCGAGAGTGTGACCGAATCGACCGGGGTGGTGGCGCGAAGTGCCGGCGGTTCGCGACCGAGAACTATAGTCGTGGTTCTGGACATTGGCGGCTCGTACGACTTTGCCTATCAGATCGGCCATGTTCATTTCGATGTGTAGCTTCAGGAGATAGACGAGCGGGTGGAATTGAATGTACCTAGTAAAGGTTAGCTGACTGAAAGCATTCTCCTGGGGGAGACATACACAAAGCTATTCGGCAAAGACATCATGCAGATAAGTAAAATCTAAGACGAGTGAGTAAAGTACAAGCCGACGTGTGTTAGGTGCACTTACATCCAGGGCGATGGAAATGGCTACTAGGACTAAGTTCATCTGGTAAAGGCGGGTGTACTTGTGGAGGCCGTTGGCGACAAGTCGCTTCTTGACAACGTAAATGAAATAGAAATTGAGGGCGGCATCCATGATGGCGAATATGACCTTCTCACATCGATCCCAGATTTCGTTCAGCTTGATATACCTCTCGCTAATCTGAAGACGAGCCGGGACCCAAATGCAGAAGACACTGATATTGACAGCCAGCAGGATCAGGAAACAGATCCATTTGAGTTTTGTTCCATTGGAGCGGACCACCATCAGCAGAGACACTCTGTTGATGATGATCTGAATCAAGCATTGTACTTGCGTGGACCACCAAACGACTGTGTCGAGAATCAGCTTCCGCAATGAAAGGCTCCAGGTTTCCCGACTGAGACCACTTACTAATAAAGAAGAAGAACTGAAAACTCGGTTCAAGCTTGGCCCGAAGATAGAACCAGCACATAACACCCAAGAGAAAGCTGGAGATGATTTCGACCCAGACCAGGGCGACATATGCTGTAACTTTCTTCCTTCTGTTCCATGCAGACTGCGTCTGCCGGGCAGCTTTGGCGCAGTTGAAAATTATGACGCCCAAAGATAATCCCCAGGTGATGGACGCAATGTTCATGTCGGTATCATTGGGTAGTTGAGGAACATAGTGATGTGGAACAAGAAAGCCCGTCATCTTGACGACAGTGTGTGGCTTCTCAGCCAGTCAAAGATGAATCAAGTTGAAGAGCATATGAAGCAGAAACGCAAGAAGCGACTACAGGTCGACGGACTGCGTTGATAAAGAGTGCTAGCTGGACAGGCAAACATTGAAAGATCCGGCAGTCTGGGCAACCTGGTCGCGTAGACCCATTCGAATCTGCTTAACTGCCGATCCCTATTCGCAAGCCCGCCTGGCCCCAACCCACAAGTGGCTTGGGGCGGTGTCGGGTTGGTAGGCTAAAGAGGCTAGGTTCCGGGCCGGACTCTAGGAGGATGGAGCTAAGGTGAGATTGAGTCCATCGCTGAAGGTTTATTCAAAATTGCCCCGACCTGTTTGATGATTGGGCGGCATAGATTCCTCGATGGTGACAGCGTATCACTTGGTTAGTAACTTGGCAGAATGCGATGAATATTGCTGTAAGGCATGCATTGATAATGCGCGATGGTTCAGGACGTTTCTCCTCTACTTGGCATGCAAGGTTCCTCTTCCAATTGGCATGAAAGGTTTAACTTCAAATAACTACTCCATACACTGCACAAACCAAACTGACTCAATGGCTCATCAAGGGCCTCCAGTATCACTCAGACCAACATGTCACTCTGCAAGACCAGTTGAGTTGGGCTGACCAACCGCCAATTGCAGCCCAATGTGTCTCCTCAAAAGCCTCGGTGCAAACATGGCCGAGTCATTGATTCGGACTCGCCTTGAAGCTAAAATCTCATGCCTCTACCAGCTTCTCGTAAAGCGTGGGGTTTGTGGCGCCGGGGCTAGATATTCCAGGGTCATGATTGACGTCGCGCTCGGGATTTGCGGCCGCTTGTTTTCGATACAGTATCCTCCTGAGCTGCAGCAGCCCGACCGACGTATCTCCAATTTTGATCCCAAACCGTTGAAACAGTCCATGAGTGATTCAAGGGAAGTAAAGCGCCACGGTCCTTGTGAACTATTGTTCAGATAGACTACGCAGTCACTTGCGCCCAGTTGAATGTGTGCAAGACGTCAAGACATTGATTGGGCTTCAAGACCCCACAAAGAACCAACAGGGGAAATTGATCGATCGAGTTTAGCAAGATTGGTAGCAGATTCGCGACAGCTAGGTACTACGGAGTACGTACCTCTGTGAATCTTGTATGCACTGTAGTACTGTATGTACGTAGCATGAGTCAAGGCCACCCCCCCGTTCTCCACTCGGATTAGAAAATGCCGACGCGGATGTGTCCCGGCACAGATGTATGTACATATGTACGTACTGTAGCATTGGCCTTTGGATCGATCAATCCCAGTGCCGATGAGTGGTGGGTGGGCTCTGGCTCCTAGACGCAGAGACGCAGATCATCAACCCGATCGCTGTAGACGAGTCAATCTCACATGGGTATGGTGGGCAAGGAAGTTTTGCGACTCGAGAACTCCACCGTGATACTGTATTCCGTACTCCGTACAAAACCCCTGATTTCAAGTTGACGAATCATAGATCTTCATAATGCATCTCGCCTGCTAGCCCATGAGCATGACAACACTGACACTTTCACGGATCTGGCTGGATCAACTTCATGCTTGTTTCTCTTACCGGCGCCACATAACTAACCTCGGTGATTGACAGCAATTTGACTAGCAACGGGCAGAACGAGTGGAACAAGTGGCGCATTGTTCTAACCTACTATGTAATGCACATACAGGAGTAGCCTGAAGCATGGTGGGAAAAGAGAAAGAAGTCATTTTCAGGGGTCCTGCCAAGCGCGACCATGAATAATCAAGCAACCCCTGAAGTTGCGCTTTGACGTCCGTGAGGTTCCGGGTTCGGGGTCGGTAATCTTGGCCTCCACCATTCAAAGCCAGGAGGTACCGGTAACTGGGAGAAGATCTGTAGGTCCCTGTATCGAGCACGTCGATATCAAATCTTGGGCCTCGTCAACGTTAACACTGGCGATCATGCAATGTTGCGACTCTAAGCCTAAAGGTTAAAAATAATACGGAGTCCAGTATTCCGTTTGGCATAAATACGTACTCGGTAATGTTAGCTTGCTGTTGGCACGGCATGTAGACCTCACGTCCTACGTGGTTGGCTCCGTTGCCTAGGACCGCATTCAATTCTTCTGGCACAAATCATCACGTTCTTAATAGCCGAAGATGTTTACCATCTTTGATCGTCAGATTCATAAGCCTCTGAAAAGCACCCTTGTGGAACAAAGGAAGGAATGGCCATAAGGCGGTCGCACAGCTAGACCGATCTCCTATCGACTGCATACAGAGAATGATAATTCACGACATATCTCGAGTTTAGGCACGAGTTTAACTTATAGTTCCCTACAGATCAACTATCTATACATCAAAAGAAAATGATCTGAAGGGGTAAACACAAGACTCTCCACAACAATCCAGTGGTACGAGCACATTGGCCAGCCTCTACATGACATATTAATGCCTGCTAAATGAGCTAGCTATCCTATTTCCTGTACTGACGCGACTTTACCCGAACACGGCCTTCCCGCGTTGGCGATAGGCCTTCCATGGAACGAATGGACTACCCCGTCCGCTTCATAATAGTCTGTGGCTGCTGAACCTCGCAGCCGATAGCATTCCCACTTGTGTCCAACGAAAACAAAAGGTTAACCTGAGTTCCAACAGTGGTGCCGACCTCTTGCCAGGTAATACACGTCGGTGTGCCCATATCGGCTGGGGCACTCTTGTCCTGGAACACGGCCACAAACTGGTGCTTGGACTTATCCTGAACATTGGTTGGGTACACCCTAAAGTCAAGATCTGAAGTCTTGATGCCCATCTTCTCGGATATCTCGACTTTAACATCTACTCCGTCGATGTTCAATTTTTGGACTTCCAACCCAGGTCCATTATCGGTGATGTTGAAGACGGCAACACTGTCCTTGCCCTCATAGGCTCCAGCATACCGCAGGGCCGTTTCTTGGGCTGCAAAACCCTGAAGGTAGCCAAGAGACTCGCTGACAATATCAGCGTAGACATTCAGGTCAAGTTTGCGGTCTTCTACACTGCCATCGTGCGCCAAAATAGCAAAGCCAGCACCAAAGTCGGGTGTGAGGCCAAAGTAACTGGCATATTGTCCGATTGTGCCGCTCTTCGTCAAAACGTTCAACACCGGAGAGATGGCGGAAGATCCAGCACGATACACCTCCCAAGGGCGACCAACGCCATTGCGCAGGTTGGAAGTATCCACGTTAGTGTGTAGCCAACGTCGAGTGATGGCCGGCGAAATGAGGGTCGACGATAACATGGCGTGACCTGCACGAGCGAGGTCTTCGATCGAGGTCACAAGTGACAGCGCACTAATTACAATCAATCAGTCAGACAGTCCTGCTGAGTCACATAATCTTTTCAGCTTACCCGGGTTCACCAACTCGTGTTGTATTCAGTGTGTCTACGGCAAACACGTCTTTGCTGTCAGGGCACAGCAGACTACTTGATGTCATGTTCAGAGGCCTCAGAACAGTCCTCTCAAGGATAGAAGCCCAGTCCTCTTGTCTGTGTCCATAACCTTTGTGTCTCTGCATGGCAAAGACTATGAGCTGGAAAGAAGCGTAAGAGACGATAGGAGTTGTGTCGGGAAGAAAAACGGGAGGCTTTTTGGCAAAGTCGCTTACGAATGCTAACCCGAAATTAGCATACTCAAGTATACAGACTGCAGTTCATGTAAGAAACTCACATTCCCAATCGCAAGGCTCGCCAATGACGCAGGCGTGAGCTGGAATTTCGTGTTAGCATTAGCCTAGGAGAAAATGAAGGCTGGTAGTATCCTACATTGTCGGCTTAATCCCGACATTTGTCCTGCCAAAGAACCAATGGTGACATCCTTCCAGGGGACCGTTAGAGAGCCCTCGATTTCTGCCAGCTCCGGTAGGTAATGAGTGATAGGCTTTTCCCATTGATCGCCATTCTCCACCAGCCATGCGTAAACCGTGAACACCATGGTCAAATCGCCAACAGGAAACTTCGTCGTCGAGGTAAGGTTGGTCTTGGTGCGAGTCTGGTCCTCGGGAGAGGTGTAGTGGTATTCGAAAAAGATGGGATCATCGTGGAGAGACTCTGAACCGCCAAAGAGGACCACAGAGAAGGACGTTGTGTTAGGTGTGATTGAACCATAGTCGTCACTTCCGCCATTCTTGATTAGCTCGTCGAAAGCTTCCGTGAACTTGGCTTCGAGTTGTTTGAAAGTGCTCGAGGACTTTGAAATGGTTGGCGGTGGGTAATATGCACCGATGAGAGGGCAAGCTGAGAAGGGGATATCGTCCTCTTGCCCGAAGACTGCTAAAGGCAATGCGATGAGGAGGAACGCCGTCAAGAAGGACGGGATCAATGAGAGCATCGTGGCGGGTAAAAAGATAATCGGACCTGAAAAGATTGTTACTGGGAGATATATGAGAGAAATGATGGAAGCTGACGTGAATATAATAAACTAACAAGTCTGGACGTCTCTTATTATACCTGCAGGTTGAGACCAGGGTTGTTACGTTTCCGACATGTCAGGAGGCTGAGCGAGCATCCCCTGGCTAACCTGAGTATTTCCTCTTACAAGAAAATCCTTAATCTCCAAGGATTCATGGTAAAGGGAGTTTTCAAATTGTTCTTGCGCTCTTCAATGCTTCTAATTCAAGCAGGGTTTTGGTGAGTTTTTGGCGAGGGAGGTTGATCGACATACATCTTACCCAACTGGGTACCTAATCCGTGTCTTGGTCCGTGTCTTAATCCGTATTTTAGTCCGTATGTCTTAGTCCGTGTCTTACTCCGTGTGTCTTACTCCGTGTGTCTTACTCCGTGTGTCTTACTCCGTGTGTCTTACTCCGAATTACAGTCGGCATCTCATTATCATACCCAATTTACACCGCTTGAGCCCGTTATTGCGTGTGTTCGGTTTCAGTAAGCTTGGTCCCATATTCAAGATTCCATCGAGTCCGCTGGATTAGTTTCAAAGCCCGAAATTGCCTGGAAATCAACCGGATCTGTGAATAGAAATGTACCTATATCCGATGTTGCGCCATAGAACCAACTGGATTCCCAAACCCAGTTCTGTTCCGCAATTGACTCGTCGAAAAGGAGGGAATCGGTTCCCATTCTTATCGACGATTGCTCAGCCACTTGCTGTGTCTCTGTGGAGGTTGCAACTTCTTGGTGATTCAAACGAGAGATGTACCAATCCTCGAGTCGACGCGCACGTTTCGCTAAGTCATTGAACGGGTGGTAGTCACTGGGTGTGTTACTTATCCCCGAGACAGCCGTGCTCCCTGTGGCCTGACCAGCCGCTGCCTCAAGCTGGAGGACAATCTGTCGAATTGTATGAGGCATATCCAAAAATCGACGCAGATGTTGAGTCAGCCGCGAAATATTACCCTTTGCCGCGATGAGGTCAAGTCGGACTGCCAGGGAGAGGCCGCAGTGCATCATGATCCAGCCTATGTTCGACATTGCAGCCTCCTCACCTCGAGGAAGGATCAGAATCACACTGATCAGCGAGCGCGCCGCCGACATGCTCGCAGAGAGCCAGTCCATAAGTCGGCCTTGATCATAAGACAAATCGTGGCCACTTTGAAATTTGTCAAGTCCAAATGGTGTTCCTTGAGGGGATGACTGGCTCAGAAGAAGTTCCAGCATGTAGAGATGCAATAGCAAGGGAGCTAGAGGTGGCAGTGTGAGAAAAGTTGAGTCCTGGCAATATTACAACGCGAGATAACTTACGGCTCTCGCTGAGTGGAAAAGGTAAGGTGGACTTTATCTCACCACACGTTTGTGCAATTTGCTGGCTTTCGGCCGAGAATTGTGCGATATCGTCAGTAGCTGAAGTCCGACTCACAATGTCTTCCAGCCTCTCGATGAGCCTTTGTAAGTGAATGATATATGGAAGATACTTGTCTGTCGGATATTGACCTGACAGCGCCAGTCGTTCGCAGCAGCTTGAGATGTATGGATTATATAGAAAGTGACGCGATTTTTGAAGCACGACAGATGTACTGTTAAGAATATCAGTTAGTGAAGCATATAACTGACCCATATGATCTTCACTTACGTAGAAGATAAGTAATACACTCCAGCTAGAGCTCTCATCTCGTCTGGTCCCCAATCCGGCTCGTTTCTGTCCTTGCCGCCGTCAACACTCCACAGCTTCGGCCTTCTAGGTCTATCCAATCGCAGGTCGCTCACAATACTTGTGGCAAGGTGCAGATATTGTGTGTATCTTCTGGGCGGAGGCTGAAAATGTGCCCTGGCATATTTTAGTAAAGAGACAGCGCCCATACATATACAGCTGTAGCATACCAAGCAAGGTGTACGAGAATTCCCTGCATCAGATCTAGCTCGTTGAATTTGCCACTGGCCATTCTTTCCATAATGACCTGCTTGAAGAGCTTTGCCAGTTTCCTTTGAGTGGATGCGTCTCCATGCGAAGCAGCTGCCAGCGCAGCCAGACAGGCACACGGGCGTTGTCTATTTAAATCGACGATGGTAAGTTCCTTTGGGAAAATAACAAAGGGGAAATAAGTAGTCATCCTCGTGCGATAGTACTTTATCAGAGAGCTGCCGCATTCCAGGGAGACGAGTTGCCGCTGGAACGGGTCGAAAGATGCATGTTGGATGGCTGTTGATTGTTCGGGGGGCGGAGCCGAGCTTGGAGCCCGTGAACTCAATGGCGATCTAGACACTCTCCCCGTATCTGGATGTGCCTCGGACCTATCGGCTGGCCTATAGATGGTCATTGTCAGTGAAGCTCACGGTATCTTGAGAATATACATCAAACCTCCGTTGGCTGACGTTTCGTCGTCGGCGAGCTGGATTAAAAACACACGTCTTGCCCAGTCGTAAACACCGGTCACAAATCTCCGAGTCCTGCGTCTTTTGACATCGTATTTTTGCCTGGAAACAAGTCTGACATGTCTTGAGTAAGTGTACAGACGGTTGGTGTTCTTTGGACGCGCTCATTGTGTTTATGAATCTTGGAAGAGTCAGAGGTTACCGTCAATTGTCAGGATTGTATGGTTACATAACGTTAGTTACCCACTATTCGCCCCTTTAAATTGCATGTCCTGTTTTGCTGCAAACATAGCAGAATGCTTATGGACGAGCGTTGTCTCACCTTTTGCTCCATGATATTCCGATGAAAGGATATTCAAGGCCAATCAGTCATATGCCTCTTGTTCAGTCTGACCCGAGCCCCGGTTTGTGTTGGTCGGACTCGCATCTATGTGAGACATACGGAGTAGTTCAGCAAGGGTTCTACGAGGACTGCTCTCCGCAGCTCCTTGTGGCTGCGGTGGGTACCATGTAGGCGTTTGTTTCGTCCGCAATGCTGAGCTTGTCAGATCACCTGCACCAACAACTCAGTACAGTACAAGCCTTCTAGCTGGTATGGTGAGGCTGATTTTGGGATGTGCGTTTGAAGTTCCCAAGGCTACTAACTAAATTCTTCACGCACATATCTTCCTAAAGAAGAGCCAGTAGGCAGTTTTATGTAGACAGTAGACATAGGAGAATTCATCGACACGGGGATTACTTGTCACGCCTGTCTCAGCTCTTCACCGGGATCCACCAGGATCGAAGATCGCCAACGTCGAACGTAGATCATTACAGATTTAGGGAGCTTTCCCGAGGTTCATGCCGATATGTATCAACTGCTTTGTACTCCGTACATGCAGGTTCGATGCAAGAAGCCCAATTCACTGCGATCGATGACTATGTCCTCGAGAGGATACACGATAAAACAATGACAATGTAGATCCGCTCCATTTCGAATGTTACACATGGAACCTCCCGCATCACTCCTTGCATTGGAGTCCACCATAAATTGCAGGCCGGCTTCTCAGAAACCAGTGGGTATGAGATGTATAAAAAGACTCCCTTCTCAGCACTATCTTGCTCGTCATTCACATTCTGTGCCTTCTCACGTCTTCAGAACGAAAGAGAGGGTGCATTATCTTGCCGCCGTCATGAGCTTGATAATACTACCAGCAGTAACTGCTGCTGCAATCGTCCTTCTTTACTATTGTTGCCGAAATAAGTCTAGTCTTAATCTTCCACCTGGACCCAAACCCCTTCCCATCGTTGGAAACATTATGGACCTCCCTCCAAAGGGCACGCCAGAGTATCAGCACTGGATCAAATTCAAGGACTTCTATGGGCCCATAAGCTCGCTGACTATCCTTGGCACCACCCTCATCATTATTCACGACGTTCAGGCTGCGAGGGACCTTTTGGAACTCAAGTCCACGAAGACATCCTCGCGGCCCACCTCGGATTTCGCCACTGACTTATGTGGCTTTGGAGTTTTGCTCCCTACCATTACTTACAGCTCGACCTTCAGGCTGCATCGGAAGTTGATTCACCAGCAACTGGGAACCAAAGCTATTGCGGCTCGCTTCTATGACATCCAAGACCTAGAGTCGCGACGGTTTCTCTTGCGCGTTCTTCATGATCCCAAGCAGTTGACCAGGCATATCAAGACGTAAGTCTATCTCGTCCATCTAGGTCACAGGCTGTAAACGTCCTTTATTGATTCGCTAACACATACCATCAGCGAGGCAAGCGCTATCCTCCTACGAATTACCTATGGATACTGCATTGAGCCAGACACCCGAGACCCATTGGTGGGCCTTATCGAACGCATGATGGACAACTTTTCCGCTGCCTTCGTTCCTCTTTCTTGGCCATGCGATATTATTCCCAGTCTTAAGCATCTCCCGGAGAATCTTCCTGGCATATCGTTTAAGAAGACAGCCCGCAAGTGGAGAGAAGTCACGCGCATGGCCGCAGACATCCCCTACAGGTTCGTGCAACGGCAAATGGCAAACGGAAACTACAAGCCGTCGTATGTTTCCTCATTGATTGAACAACAAAGCGGTGATACAAAAGATAGCAGTAATTCGAGTAAGGTTGATGAGGACGCGATCAAGAACACGGCCGCAATCATCTATGGCGGAGGAGCTGATACTACCGTGTCGACACTAATCAGCTTCACTCTCGCCATGGTCATGTTTCCAGAAATACAGAAGAAGGCACAACAAGAAATTGATAACACCATTGGGACTGGCAGACTTCCGGGATACCAGGACCGGGAAAAACTGCCATACATCAACGCTCTGATTCAGGAGACGCTTCGGTGGATGCCTGTGGTGCCAGTGGGAACAACACACGTCGCGGATGCCGATATGAGCTACTCTGGTTACCACATTCCGAAGGGTTCTTACTTGATACCGTCGATCTGGTGGTTTCTGCATGATCCTCAGACCTATCCAGACCCATCGGCCTTTGAACCTGCCAGATTCATGGAACCACGAAACGAGCCCGATCCGACAAGCCATGCTTTTGGTTATGGACGCAGAATCTGCCCCGGTCGTTATCTCGCGGAAGACAGTCTGTTCCTTACTATATCTCGAACCTTGGCGGTATTTAATATTTGTAGGGCTGTAAATGAGCAAGGCAAGGAGGTTGATATCGATATTGAGACCACGCCGGGATTGATTAGCCACCCGAGAGAGTTTGCCTATGACATCAAACCTCGAAGCACTAAGCATGTAGATATAGTGCAATCAGTTCAAGCTGAGCATCCTTGGGAGGAGAGCGATGCTGGGTCTCTTGAAGGGTTCTATATATAGTTTTCTAGATTGTGCTACAAGAGATTTACATGGAATCCTCAAAATCCCATAGTTGGTTTTCAATCCTAAGCCCGTGTGCTCCAGGCCAGGATCGATAGCAGATATATTAAGTTGGACGGAGGCATCTCAGAGAATAATCGCTAACTTGCTTTGGTAGTAGCCTTGAAGTGGCCTGTCCTTATCGCCCGATGTCTGATGGGTGGCGAGGTGGAAGTTTGGAACTCGTCTTTGTGAAGATAGATATGGCCGTGTGAGGCGAGACAAGGTATCCTAACATCAGGACTTTTTAAAAGAACTGTATTCTGAAGGACGGGAAGTAAAGGCTTGGTGAGAAGTGCGTGTCCCATGTGGTTAGTGCCGAACTGTATCTCGTATATTTCACAGACGCTCAGCTTGAGCGACAAGTTCTCCCACAGCCCTTTTAATGGGTTGAGAACTCGCAAGATCTAACTAAATTAGTTGCAGAAGCTTCAAAGTGGTAGCTATAGCTTCGATATTTTGAAGGTTGCGCTGTGACTTAAATTTGGCTAGGATTCTCCCGTTACAAGAACAGCTTTTGTCGTGGAGTGATGGGATGCTCATGTGGGCGTCGAAACTACCCCAAGTCTTGTTGAATGTCATGATGGATCCAGTCGATTGTCAGAGGCGTAGGCAGGAGTTTTGGTGCTATTCCAAAAAAAGAATCCTTGGGTTTATAAGTTATACATACTGTCTCGTAGTCAGCAGAGTTATCTTGCGATAACAACACGTCAGTACCACAAGGGTTGTTGGATTGTCGAGTGAGCATTCACAGCGTCTACGCTCATCGGTGAGAGAATTGCCATTGAATACCTATTATTAGTATATCGCCCATCTTCCCTAACCCTGTGCTCCCCGCGACCTAAAACCTTAATCACAGCTTGATATCGCAACGACGACGATCATTGCTATATTAAGTAAACAGTCGAGACTAATCGGGGATGGCTTTGTTTCTACTCAAGATCCCTCATCCCGTCTATAAATTAGTGTGCTGTGCGATACTTCAGTCTTGCTCTCTTGGGGAAACAGTAGGAGTAGGATGCATCCCTCAGCAGCACTTCGTAGTCTCTCAGCCAGAGCTCAAGATGTTCACCACAACCAAATTCTCCGTTCCCCAGCCTCGTGCGTCACTCTATCCTCGAAGTTACGATTAACCCTACTGACCTAGCCTCTGCTCGATATAGGCCCAGACTCAAACCTCGGCCCATGGATTGTTTCCACTTCGATCGATAAGCCTGACGCACGTACTCGCAGGGCCATACGGAGCCATGCAATGCGAGGTAGGAATACTGGAGCGGATAGGGAAGCCAGAGCGCGAGCTCGAGAGTCCGAAGCACTCCGTGCTGAAGTGCCAGGCCACCAAGCTCAAGCATGCCAACACAACCCTTCTGGCAACGAGTTCAGTCCTTCTGTTCAGCGAAAGATTGCTTCGGAACATTCACTCGACCGGTATCAGTTCGAAATGAAACCCTACATGCTTCGCCTCATGCATCAAGGTATGGCGCTAATACGCACCCTCGTATATTCGAATTATTCTTAACATGTTCCCAGCTTTCACCATACACAAGCCTTGCACCTACCCAGTCCAGATGAAACTGGTCAATGATACTGAGGCGCGAGTTTTCAGCCTTGCTACTATCCACCGCCATCAGGCGACGATTCACTCGATCGTCTTTAGCGCACAGGCTATCCAAGACCTTTCATCGGGCAGGCCCTTTGGCAGTATTGCTCAGTTCCACTTAGGAAGAACGTTACACTATCTTCAGCAGAGCCTGAATGACTCAAACGATGCAGTGGATATGACTACTATAGCCGTTGTGGTTACGTTAGCATCCATGGCCGCTGTACTTGGGGATTTAGAAACCACTGAAAAGCATATGGATGGCCTGTATCGAATATTCGAGCTGCGAGTTGGAGTGGAGTCGCTTGATAATTGTGGGCTAATACAACATAAGACGCAAAGGTGAAAGAGTTTCCCATATGCTAGACTTGGACTCGCGAATTAAGCTAACATGAGAGTAGGCTTGACCTTGGTCTAGCTATGGGCACCGGTCGAAAGCCTGGTCTTTTCCCCGGGGAGATTTCCTGGGGGCCCCAGCTTGCTCGATCCGGTTTCGCGGTAAGATACAAGGAGCTGGAGGTTATACAACCGGCGCCTGACCCAAAGCTCCTTATGGTGTGGGCTGATCTAAAGCATTATTCGGCCGTGGCTAACAGCGCCGACGCCCTGGGGGATAATGCGGTACCCTGTTTGTTCTTGAAACTCAGCACCTCGGTTCCTGTCCGTTTACTCAACCTCGAGTACGGGGCTACTTCGTTGCAGGAGTTAGCCAGGTTGTCGATGCTGGCGTACGTCAAGAGCATGATTTTTCAAATCCCGGGCATTGGAAGAAACTTGCGCTACTTATCACATGGCTTGAGACAGGCTCTACGGGCACAGCAGTATCCGCCGATACCGCATCATAGGGCTCTTCTATTCTGGGCCTTGTTTGTATCTGGCTTGTATATTTTTGAGGATTTTAATGTGGTTTGGTATCGTCAGGCTCTTATTTGCACAGCATCAGCACACGGGGTTCAAAACTGGCATCAAGCGAGGACGGTTTTGAAAAGCTTTCTATGGATAGATGCGATACATGATAGCACAGGTGAACAGGCGTATGAAGCGGTTTTCGGTAGAAATGCAATGGTCCGATCCGAGAAGACATAAGGGTTGGGAACTTGGGAGTGGATGGCTAATGGTTGCAAAACCATATGCTAACATATTATATATAGTTATATAGACTGGATAACTTCATAGATTCCAACCGGCATAAAGGAAACTAAAAACCACTGCACCATGGCATAGGCATGTGCGGTATTGCCGAAACATAGATCAGTCTGTGTAATAACCTACTTTCTATCGAGTTACAGAGAACCTCGGAACTCACAACAAGTATTGATCGTCTGGCTAGACCGCTACTTTGACCACTGTCATGCCCTCAAAGCTTACCGTAAAGAAACGCCTCTCCACTTGAAACCCGGCATCTCCAAAGCCTCACCGTTCATAACTCCACGTACGTAGCCGCCGCCAACAAACTCATACGACCCAGGATGTGACTTGATCGGCCGCAACACAACAGGTAAGCGGCATCCCTTGAGAATCCAGATTGAGTCCCCAACGCACACTTCTTTCTGGAGGAATGCAAATAAGCCTTTTCCCGTCTTACAAATGCATAGGCCTCTGGTATCGTGCATTCGACGACCCACCTCCCCCAGAGTGTACAGCCTGCCTGAGAAGGCGGTTTCTATCTTTGCATCTATTTCCTCCCTGTGATTGTCATTAGAAGTAGCGATTAGTGACAAATACAGACCGGCCCGGAGCACTTTTTCGAACTTCGTGTGGTAGGGTGGTCTAGTGTCTTGCTTGTTGTAGTTGCATGCCGTCTTTAAAGCTGCTTCATGAATATGTTCGTTGGTCAGCGGATATTTCATGTCCTTGTCGCAGTCGATCGTGTTTAGTCCGGAAGTGAAAAAGGCGAACGTTTTATGAAGCCTGTGAACTAATGCCTTCAAGTCAAACGGGTCTTCTGGGTCCAAAGGCAATGTCTCGGTCACGTTGTCAAGGTGATATCCTCGAACGAACATCCGATCCGGGTCCTCATCAAAGAACCTCGCCGACCATGTACTAGCAGATCCGCCAGCCTTATGTGAAGCATCGCTCAGAGGTGCCCCTGTCCAGATATGGGCCAAGGGACCGGCAGCGGAGAGGTCTCGTAGCCACGAGGGGTAGCCTTCCACTCGGCCTGGTAGTCCAGCACTAAGAATGAGCTCTGCTCCAGAGGTCAACTGTAGGCCATATTTCCAGAAGCGCATGGTGATGTCCCTCATATGTAACTTATAATCAGGCCGCAGTAGCATCGGCAACTCTTTGCCCTCCTCATCTACCAGGCCCAGGATGCCGAAGTATCGATCTCGGGGATCTGTGCAGCTGTTTGAAGAAAAAGCTATGAGACACATAGGAAGATTGGTTTGATCCAGGTCTGCAATGCCGCTGAGCATCTGAGCAGCTTCCATAAATTCATGGCCGTGTTTTGTCCCAGGATCAATAAGTCGCAATGTTCGTATGAGACACATGGAGTAGTATGGAAGAAACAGTTCGACCTGCTTGGCGTGTGGATAGCCGACAGAAAACCAAGGCCCGACAATACCCTTATACGGTATCATTCCGGCCCAAAGCTCGCCCCATGGTACGCGTCGTCGACCGAAGATCATGACTACATCGCGCCCGAGGATAAACTCCTGCACGACCCAAAGACGGCGGAACCAAGGTAAGGTGATGAATTCCAAGTAGCGTCTCTGCCACTCTTCCCCCCTAACAGCTTGAATGGCGTCTGCAGATTCATCTGTCGGTATGGACAGACCCATGATCTTAGCGGTGTTCTCGGCTGAAAGTGGTTTCCCATACTGGCCGCGTATTGCGAAGCCATAGCGAATGTTCCGTCTCCAGTATCGGCTCATGGCGTCAAGCAAAAGACTAACGTCTTCCGTCTCCTCGCCCATGATGTCGCAGAGAACACGTACAGCAGAGCTGTAAATGACTCCCATAAGCGCGACCTGGACTCCCCTCTCGTCTGTGTCGGATTGGTTGATGCATACTCCGTCTGCCCAGTAGAGGCGATCCTGGTTGGTGTGCCGGAGACGGCGCAGGACTGATGCAAGGCTTGTCGTGATGCGAATGGAGCCTTCATGTGTGACCAAGGAATCAGTGAAGGCTGCTTGACCCCATACGTAGGAAATAGCTTCGAAGCAGATATATCTTTTTGCGTCTATCGGCTCCGTCAAGCCGGGAGCATTGCGTATTGCCCGTGGAGGTAAGTCTTTCAAGTCTGTCACGAGGAGTTCGCCCTCCAGCTGGTCTGCCTCTTGGCTTGCGGGGTAAAGCTTCAGTAAGCGTATCTGCCCCTCGCCGAGGGATCGATAACTGAATGGATTGAGCCAGTCTGATGGCGGGGCTGGTTCAGGCATCCCGACGTTGACGTTAGTTATTTAGCTTGAACACTAACTCGGCGATGTTCAGGCTTCTAACGTTAGTCTAGTTGGATAGTCTTGGGTTAGCTGAGATTATTGATGTGTAAGACCAAGATAGAAGATGAGATTAATTACGTAGAATGTAAGATTTCAGCTTGCTTTCTAGCTTGGCAGTTGGAGTTCTTCAGCATGCCAAGTCACGTGGGAAAGACTGACCGACAGGAATGGTAGTGTTGTGGCAGCTTGACTTGGAGGCTGACTGAACTGCTGCCATGTTACATCTCAGCTCTGTGGCTGTGGAGCGGTCCCTACAGCACTCTTTTCAAATTGAGTGCCAGGCGAGCAGGCGACTTTGAGCCTCTTCAGAGTACGTTAAATCCTTCCCCCTTCGGAGCATCATCACTGTTGGGTAGACGAGATAAATACGCTTCTTTGATGAATCTGATCTGTTGCGCCTCGCTGCATTGAGTGCGTGCTGCTTTAGTCTAGGGTAAGTAGCTCTGAAAGTGTTGAGGAGTCTGCCCTTAAGTGAGTAGTACTCAGAGGCAAGACTGATTGATGATAGCTACACCAAGAAGGTTTAGCAGTCTCTTACTAACTAACGTTTTCAAGCCACTTGGCGAAGAGGCACTATAACTACGGGAATAGCAGCGTCTTCTGCGGCTCAAGGAAGCCGCGTTGGCGGCGGTCTCAAGGTCCTTGGCGTCTTGTCGCCAAGTTCGCACCATACAATCCTTGCAGAGTTGGTTTCAACCCACGTGCTGCGGAGAATAATGCTGGCCAAAACTCCAAAATGCGCGGGCACTTACGGAGTGATGAGGAAGCAAAAACTTCCCAAAAGTTGAACGGGGATCCCAGGATTCGGGTATACGAGGAAACACTCAATTTGCGCACCAATCATGGGAGAGATATCTACGGAAACGCTACCCGCAAACATAACCTGGAGTGAGGAATGTTACGATGATAAAACATACGGGAGTGAGACACACACCAAGAGAGTTGTCCAACGTGCCAAGAGCGAGCCCTGTCCGCTTACCTGCTGACATGCCGGGTCAAGGCGGAGCCGCAATTATTCCTTCAAGCCCACAGGAGTTGATATGACCCCATCTCCAAAGACACAACCAACAACAGGCCTGTCTGGCTTACCCCAGGGATGGCCTGTGCCGCTTTTTGCTTGGCTATGTACCGTTCGTTGGCTATGCTTATCGAACGCAGAACCACACCGTATTTGTCTCTGTGCGCCGTCCAGCTTTCCCCCGACTGCGGAGAAGGTCATCTCTGGGCTTGGAAATCTGCGGAGCTTTCCCCCATGCGTGAGATTAACCTGCTGAGATCGCCCGCCCGTGCACGCAACTGTAAGATGAAGCTTGCACGGTGGAGAGTAGTGGAGTAGTGGTGGTGATGGAGCCATTTAATTCTCATGCTCATTCTCATTCTCATTCTCATTTTCATATTTTCATTCACGTGTGAATGATTCCTTGTGCTTATGCAACCGGCTCAGGCGCTCCGAGGCTCTATGTTAACTTACTTACTTACTTACTTACATGCTTACATACTGTAAACGAAACAAAGGTGTCGATCGATAGGTTGCCGTGAGCTACCCGCGACTGCGACAGGGGAGGCCATCCATCCCAGCCAGGCTTCAGCGTGTTTCACCCACCACCCACCACCCTCCATCAAACAAGATTCGAGGTTTCTTCTGGCGCATTTGCCGCTCTGCTCTCTCTGTTGCTACTGCAATGTCGGCCTGACGTCATGTTCCCCACGGCCGACAATAACGCCGAGCGAAGCGTTTGGGCCTCGTCAACTTGTAGTTACTTAACCTAGTTAACTAGCCAAGTTGATCCCACTTTGCGGGGCCGAACCAGGTGGACCTGGTCCGGCCTTGGCAGATCCCGGAGGACCAACATTCAATCATTAGATGGACTCGGGTGCCGGCACGGAATGACGACACGGAAGTGCCCTGTAGGGTATAAGGCCAGTCCGGTAACCGCTGCAGGACTCAGGGTTCACCCTCCGGCACGGCTTCTACTTCGGGCCAAGGCCAAGAGCTTTGCTGCGGGCATGCGGAGCGCGCTCACTCCGTATCACACCTCCTTCACATGTATGTAACCAAACAACCTCGAGCCGAGTCGTGCGACGACAAAGATCGTCCAACGACGTGGATCTTGTTGTGGACCGTTGGTCGTATCCATGGCCCCGAGCTTTCTCCTTCTTTTATGCTTTTCCTTCTCTCTCCAGAGTTTTCCGTCAAGGGTCCTGGGGTAGCGTTTGTCCTACATGTATAAAGTAGCTAGTATAAACCACAGCATCCCCGGATAACTTGAGCCACAGTTCATCGCACTTTGTACCCCGTGTGTTTCTCTATCGCTCCTGGGTGAGCGGCACTTCTTGATTTTGTCGCAAGCATAGCTGGCCTTGCTTCTCTCTTGCCCCCATCACCACCCAAACCAACACCAACATGCCGTCTCCAACCTTCGCTGGTCTCACCGGCAACCGGCTGTCGTTGGCCATCTCGACCATCGCCACGACCGGCTTCCTGCTCTTCGGATACGACCAGGGTGTCATGTCTGGAATCATCGATGCCAAACCATTCAAAGCCTACTTCCCGGAATGCGAAGACGAAACCATTCAGGGATTGGTCACGGCCATCTATGAGATTGGCTGCTTGATGGGAGCCATGTTCATTCTTGCATATGGTGATCTTCTCGGCCGGCGCAAAGCCATGATTCTGGGCGGTGCCATCATGATTCTCGGAGTCATCATCCAGATCGCTGCCGTCAAGGGCCACGCACAGCTCGCTCAGTTCATCGTTGGTCGCGTTATTACTGGCGTCGGCAACGGCATCAACACCTCCACAATCCCCACCTACCAGGCTGAGTGCAGTAAGACAACCAACCGAGGTCTTCTCATTTGCATCGAGGGTGGAGTCATTGCCTTTGGTACCATGATCGCCTACTGGATCGACTACGGCTGCTCGTATGGTAACCAGGACCTCACCTGGAGATTCCCTATTGCCTTCCAGGTTGTCTTTGGCTTGGTGCTGTGCATCGGCATGATCTGGCTCCCTGAAAGCCCGCGATGGCTTCTCACCCACGAGCGGTACGAGGATGCCGAAAAGGTCATTGCCGCCATCCGTGGATTCGAGATCGACAGCGACGACACCAGAAAGGAGAGAGATGTTATCCTCGACTCCATTCGCGCATCTGGTTATGCTGGCCAGAAGAACACTCCCGTCAAGGCTCTTTTCACCGGTGGAAAGACGCAGCACATGCGACGTATGCTGCTTGGCTCCGGATCCCAGTTCATGCAGCAGATCGGTGGCTGCAATGCCGTCATCTATTACTTCCCCATTCTCGCCAAAAACATCTTGCAAGATGATAACATGGCCTTGCTGCTGGGTGGCGTCAACATGATTGTCTACAGTATCTTTGCCACCGGCTCCTGGTTCCTTATCGAGCGTGTTGGTCGCCGCAAGCTGCTACTCTACGGAACTGCAGGCCAGATGCTTTCTATGGTTATTACTTTTGCGTGTCTCATTGAGGGGAAAACGGCACCTTCTGCCAAGGGAGCCCTACTCGGCCTCTTCACCTACATCGCCTCATTTGGAGCTACTTGGCTTCCTCTCCCTTGGCTCTACCCTGCTGAGATCAACCCTATCAAGACTCGCGGAAAGGCAAACGCCGTTTCCACCTGTACTAACTGGCTCTTCAACTTCGTCGTCGTGTGAGTCTATACTGTCTATAATCCACGACCTAATCCTCCATCATTGCTGACCATGCCATAGTATGATTGTTCCAATCATGATCAAGAGGATTGATTGGCGCACGTATGTTTTCTTTGCCTGCACCAACGCCTGCTTCTTCCCTGTTCTCTACTTCTTTTACCCCGAGGTAAGTTGTATCCGTCGCTCGTCAGTAACACGGTATCTAACCATACATAACTAGACTGCCAACCGCTCTCTCGAGGAAATCGACATCATCTTCGCCAAGGGTTACGTCGAGAAGATGTCTTACGTCAAGGCTGCCAAAGAATTGCCGTTCCTCACCCAGGAGGAGGTCGAGCAGGAAGCTATTCGCCTGGGACTCGTCGACGAGGCTGCCGGCGGGGCCATGCCTGAGAAAGCATTGGAGGTCAGCGATGACGTCCGCAACGACAATGCCTCGGACAAGTCTTGATCCAAGGGAGGGACTCGATAACCAGGCTTGCATCAACACGTTGGTGCATAGCCTTGGATCTGTCATTAGACACCAAATACAGGATACCCCATAGAGTCAGTTGAGAGTAAAGTTTATACTAGACTATCATGCTTGAGAGCATCAATAGAGATCATTTTAAACCACGACTGAGGTTGTATCCACAATTGCAAATGTGGTATTCCACGCAGACGTCCTGACTATGGTATCCGTTGACTCGTATACGTAGGCGAATGTCGGATTTAACTCTTCACGTTCCACTCTTTGTGAGATTAGAAATGTTTGGAGAGACGTTGGTGCCATGGGGTTTCTCCTCCACTCTCCACTGCCGTTCCACTTCCGTTCAGGATGCCTCCCTGCTATTCAAGGGCCTACGAATATGGAACTCTAGGAATTGCAGTTACATAAATCGTGGGGCCATACTCCGTAGTGAGTGGCGTGATGTGCCCATACGGACCCTGTCGATCTGTCTCTCCATGTTTAAGCGACACTACATAGGCGACCGTAAGAGAAAACTGGACAGCCTAACAGCATATCTGAGCGGAGCCACTATGTACTCCAATATCACATCTAGTGTATTAAAAAGTGGTTACCAATCCATTCTGAAACCACCCTGACTGCTCCATAACCATACCATAAGCGAGAATAGGTTTTCGTTTACGATAACACTCCACTCAGTTCACGTTAGACGGGTGGTGGACCTTGAGAGACGCATGAGGCCTATAGCTCCACACAGTGAACCGAGTTTCTTATGCTGTGCAATTTCAAACCACAGTCACATCGTTGATGCAAGTGCTGGATGATCCCCCATAGTCCTTATCTCTACCTATCGAATTACGTGATTCGCGATATACCTGTCGATGTTCAAAGTATTCTGATTTCATGTCAAAACACCAGCTAGAAGCTGATAGCTATAAGTGAGTATATTGCACGTTTGTAAGTATTTCATCATCTCAGTTGGGAGTACACTAGTGAGCAGCTTAAGACCTGGAGCCTAAATAAGTCTCCAAGTAACACTAACAAACAAGCTATTCTGTAATGGAGGCGCCTTGACTTGCCGAGAGGCTCTATGTTTGCTAGTGACTTGGAATTCCCATTTGCTCACTTTGTTTGTTCTGTTCGATTGCAACATCAACGACCCATAGTATGTATATATAAGCAGTGCCCTATAGTACTCGTTGAGGTTGGTCACTTTAGCCAGATAGGGTTTCCACTGAAGGGCCTCTGCCTGGCTCTGCGATTCCCGAATCTACTTACATCGCCAGGAATACATTAACAAAGCAACACCCACGGGTTTGAACATAAAGGGGCCGCATTAGTCGTGCATTTTGTTCTAGCTCTTCTACTCGTAAGCGTTCCGCGAAATGATCTGTACTTTTTCCTGTCATGATACTATTGAGAGATCAGGGTTCCAAGCATATCAACGACGGGGAGATGATATTCTGATAATTCATGTTCGCATTCGTGGGTGTTATCTCCCTGGCCAGGCAGGTTGGATGTGTGGACCGCGTTGTCTGTCTTCAATAAGATCGTAGGTACATGAAACAGTAGGAAGTGGAGGCGATTAGCTGGCATAACATAAAGATGCTAGTTTTCTTCACACGTCTCAATTACCTCAAAAAGAGGCCATAGAGCCACGTCTAGTCTTAAATCCGGCCGTTCTAAACTTGCTGCCTATCGAAAATCAAACTCATTATCCAGTGGCTTGAAAATATCAAAGATAGCATACCCGTGAACTGAGATCGTGCGTGTGCTTGAGTTGACGACGGTGTAGCGATTTCTGAAATAATTCAAGGGCCAGAGACCTCTTCTTTGAGCCAATCCCTCCAAGATTGGTCTTTCAAAATGTACCTGACTCTCGCCTCGAGCCATTCCGTGTTGCCCCAAAAGCCCCAAGACGCCTGGAACCGACACCAATCAACCAACGCCGCCTCCCAGTGCCGGAGAAAAGTCTGCCACTCGTAGACCAGGGGTTCCTTCTCCGGGTATTGGCGTCCCAGTAAGGTGTCGTAATATCGCTCCAACAGCGCCCTTTCACCCTCGTCCATGGATAGCTCGTCGGATAGCGAGTTGTTATCGGTGAGCATATCAAGCGGAACAGAGCATGTGAACAGCTTGGCAAGATCACATACGCCCAGGCCTATCCCGGCGTACTGGAAGTCAAAGAAGCAGACCTTTTCTCCTGATTCAGTGGTAAAAAGGTTCTCGGACTTGACATCGCCATGTATGTAGGTCTCGAACTGCCGACCGCAAGGAGTGAGGAATTTAGCCACGGTTTCTGCTGTCGATAATGAGGAGCCTTCGAATGGACTGCAAAAGGCTCCTGACCACTCGGAGTATGTATCACCGGCGAGAGAAGCGTACTCTTTTCGCCTGGTTGCCAGATAAGTGTAACCTCCATTTAACCACAATTTACTCCCGGCAGTCTGCGAGCTTTCTCTGCGGCTGAACTCTTCAAGCGGTGGGAGGAGGAAACCGTCGAGTTTTGCAGGCAACAGTCTCCGAGAGCTGCCGTGAAAGTTTGCAAGCCACGCCAGCGAGGAATAAACCTGCTCGTCATTCAGAACAGATCGCTTCTCGCCCGCAACTGGGAACTTGTCGCGCAGATCTGTAAGAACGGTGGCCGTAAGTCCCTGCAGCTCGTCCTTCTCGGTGCGTCGACTCGAGGCTAAGCAGGATGCTACCGCAACATCATCCGGGAGTTGGGGCACAACCTCGTCGTAAAAGTACTGCTCGACGTCATAGCTGAGGATTTTGCGCAGATGCCCTTCGTCCTCTTGTCCAGGAGGAGGCGAGATAAGCTTGAGCACTAAGCGAAACGTGCCAGTCTTGCCAGGGTCTCTGCAGATGTCACGCACCGCAGAGGCAGCGTCAGCGTTGGTAGCTTGGGCTGTGATGGCGCAGACGTGACCGTAGCCAGCCCACAGCGTCTGTAGCTTAATGCATGAGGTGACTCTTAGGCCTAATGGAGAGAGGAGGATCTCAGCTACACGTTTGGGCTCGAGCACAGGAGCCATCGCGTCAGGCAATTGATAAGTAGTAGAATAGTGACCAAGTCAGTTAGCTAGTTACCTAGTTACTCCAGTTCTAACGTTAGAAGAGCAGGGCGGGCCGGAAAATTATCTCGGATGTGGGGCGCAAGCAGCAAATTCATTGATATGAGATGACAAGGTGAAGATTATTTGATTGTTTTATGGTTACTTCGGCAGTTTTGAATTAATGCACTTTTGCCTTATAGTATGGTTACTTCGGAGAGTCGCGTCGGGGGATTAACGTAGAGCCTGGAGTGGGATGCAGTCTTTAGGAAACACCAGTTCATTATTATATCAAGTTCAAATATCTGATTAATAAATTGCATAAGCGTTGAATGCATACCAAATCTTGAGTATCGAGCTGTATCAGTGTCTATGTTCTATTATCTAAGTTTCTAGTCTATAACAACAAATTCGCCAGCATTCCAGGTTACAAACCCTCTAGTTAAGTTGATGACCAGCCGATTCTAAACAGTTCATATCCGCTTTCATCGCCACGGCCTACGCCGCTGCGCTTGGCTAGCTTCTCCCGCTCTAATATCCCGAGTTTACGTCCCCATTTTCCTCGCGGCCGTTCTGGTGCCGTGAATGCAGCTTCCACGGTATCTCCAATCCCGGCAAACTTGCCGTTCGGTCGGATAGTGACGAGCAGCCAGAAAAGCCCGTCTTCTGCCAGCAGCTGGGTAGCGCAGTTACGCAACCACCGCGCATGCTCCGGGGCGTAAACTACGTCTGTTGCAAATAGCATAGTTGCTGGGACATCGAATGGCGCGTCTGTTGAAGGACTTGCCCAGTCCAGGGGTAAAGCATTGATTAATGAACCAGGGTTGTCGTCGGGATGATTGATTGAGATATTAGATCGCAAGTTTTCGAGGACGGCTGGGTGGTAGTCCGTAGCGATAACTCTTGATCCACTGATGCCCAATGAAGGCAGTAACTTCTGAAGGACAATGCTCACGAGTCCTGTACCGGCTCCTAGCTCGATAATGTGGGTAGGTGAAGTAGTCGAAAGTTTGGTGAGTCCGAAACGCGCAGGTGAAGCACACATGAGTTCGGAGAAAACCACAGACGCGCCCCAACTCTGTAGACCGACGTCTTGGAAGTCGCTGTCAGTTGTCCCGGCCAGTCCATCATTAAGCTGTACTCTGAGCTTTTCGTTCAGGCTTTGGTCGGGTATCGATACGTCAAAAGAAAACTCTCTCGTGAAGAGGCTATCCTGCTCATCCTCGTCCAAGGTACTGGCGAGTAATGATTCAAAGATATATGCAGCCTGGTCGAGAACACGCTGACTTGACTCTTCGGATGTGAAAGCAGAAAGGCTCTCCACGCGGCCGATCAAGCCTGTTAGCCATCTCTCTGTGAAGGATCTCTCGAAAGCATCAGCTCGTATACTGGCTGGGGTGTCTCCCTGGTCGGTCGTATCCTGAATATCCTCTTCATTTCCGGAAGTATAACCCGAATCCACATGGAGTTGTGCTACAACATCCTGTTTTAGCTCCGATTCTAGTTCCAATGAAAACGGGAATGACAAAGGGCAGTAAATGGTAGCTAGGGTGCGCAATGCTTCGAAGATATCAGCCTCGCCCAGCTTGGGCAAGGTGTTGAGGGGTGGCAGGTAACTCGATGGAGGCTGCAGGGTGAGAGGACTGCTCATGCTGGCCAACTTGCGAAAAACCGTAGACAGACCTGTCGCTTTGTTTCCACGTTGTGTGAAGGTCAAGGAGAAAAAATAACGAGGAAATATGTTTGCATCGTGGAATAGGGCGAACGGGCGGTGCTGCCTGGAATAGGTCTAAGCCCGATGCCCTAAATGAAGCTATCATGAAAATTTTCTGTCAAATTGCTGATAAGCTACAAGACGGGTCTAGATTTGTGCCACGTGCTCCACCTTGGGGCTAAAAGCCTTTCTGTTTACGCGACATCTTGCTTCTAACTTGTTAGAATCAAGCGTTGAATCGAGCGGTCAAGGCTTATATGTGCCTCAGCTTGCGTGTAACGATTTCAGCAGTCTTTACAATAACATACGGGGCATGTTGTACTATAAATAAACCCTGCCCATCTGTGCATAGTGAGACAAAACATGCAGCTTCCAGATCTGCATAAAACACTCACCCTGTGTGGCAGACCTTGCTGCATAACTATTATGCTGCAGATTACCTGCGCACACGTGATTTCTGTAACCACAATTAAACTCTGTTGGAAGGTGGCTGCCTC
>JADDON010000481.1:0-72579 GCA_017140175.1 Fusarium staphyleae | reverse complement strand
GTCCGGGGGGAAGGGGGGTTATTCAGACTTTCAAATATGTATAGCCAAGATGGCTAAAGAAAAGAGAGACAGGAAAAGGAAAAGAGACAGCGCGTCTTATTGAGGCACGCTTGTTGAAGATGCGGCAAGGATAGAGATCGTCATACAAAAGGGACATCTTACCAATCCGGGACGGCTTCGCAGGCACGCAGCGAGCAACGCAACAACGCCCGAGATATCCTCACATGGGGGGATGTGTGAGTGGAGAAGAAGGGTCTCTTTCAGATTCAGATAGACACGCGAGCTCCCGGAGAGGAATTGAACTTGTTGGACTGGATGTAAACGGAAGAAAGAATAGATGAAGAATAAGAATCAAGGCGTCACGGGCTCTGGTGACGCCAAGGATCATTGGGTGTGGGAAGCCTAGAGCAGATGAGAGGACGGGAGAAGAGATAAAAAGGGCCTAGGCCGTCGCCAGCGCGTACCAGATACTTTTGGCATGCTCGATAGAGGCTTCTAGGGTCGCAGATTCTAGGAGGGTCCCTGGAGTTGGAGGACCCTGCGTTGCAAGCCGTGGATGTCAGAGTTTTACAGGGGGTGGGGGGGTCATCATGGATATCGAGATCTAATTGTAAGTCATGGGGTTTCGGGTTTCGGTAGGGGCGCTTGTTGATGATGATACTGCCGCGTCGAGAGACGATCTATGAGCGCCATGTCGAGCTAAGCCGCCCAAGTATCACAGCAGAGGCCACACAAGACAAAAAACAACATGGAACTATTGCTCCTGTCAGTCAGCTTTACAGTCTACTTCTAGAGGAGGTCGAGGTCCGGAGAGCTAGGGCTCGTGACATTGCATCTACGGGGTGCAGCCCCCGATATTTGCATGCGGCATAAGCGCATTCTCCAACGGCCGTCGTCTCGTAAAAAAAAACCCCATGGAGATCCCTGCTGTGCCATGTTTTTACCTTCAGCGACAAGGATCGAACCGCGATCCAACCATGTGACTGACTGTTCAACAAGAAGCACTCCAAGCGTTGGACAGAATTGTCTAACAGCGCCAAGCAGGGCCAATGACCGTGGAGACAAGCATCTCAAATCACGATGCAAAAAGGCGGGATAGAACAAGAGAACCCTTGGAAAAGCAGCAAAGTAGACAGTACTTGCCTGCTACCACACCAGGAGGGACCGGTCCCTCCGCCGATCTTGATTCCTTCTACCGCATGTTGGTGTCGCGGAACACGGCCGCGGACAGGCGAGTGCGAAACTGGTCGGAACTTCCGGAAAAAAAGAGAGAGAAACACCCAAAGAAAGAGGTCCAGCCTTTGCCTTCGTTATTTCTATCTGATGGCATCGTGATCTGGGCGATCTAGACGACTCTATGGGGGAGATGGCCATCGGGAAAAACAGTTGGCGCATCGACGCTACTTATTATTACCACAAGTCTCTAGTGGGACATCCACCTTCCCGCCGTCAGAAACGGGCTGGCAGCTTCCGAGACATCGTCTACAGGCCTTGCGGCCATTGGACCGTTCGCGCGGCGGGCTCTCCGTGTGGGCTGTGATCATTGGCCGTGATCAAGGCAAGGCTGGGGATAAGCCAAAGAAGCCAGAGTCATTGGCGTCATAGGCCCAACCCGCAGCCAGAAACAAAAAGTGATGATGGCTGCACCCAATAGGAACATCTTCTTTCCCCCATGCTGCTAATTAACAGGAGCAACACTCACTTCAAGACGAAAATAGGTAGACAGCGCACGCACACGACGTCGTTGCAGCACGCACAGCCAATCTACACATACATACGCATCATCGTCAACCCACGCGCCTTGTGCGCATTGTCCAATGGCGACGAAGCGTGGGGTCCGGATCGAGATTCCACCTGTCAGCCTCGAGAAAACTTGGACACAAACGGCACCAACCCAACTTCACCGCGCGCAACGTCGCCCTGTGGGTGTGAGGCACAGACAGGACCGCATCTCGATGGGCTAACTAGTTAACTAGTTTGGCTTCTTTGGTCCGTTAGCCGCCTACGCTTATGTTTCCGTTTTTAAACCATGGCCAGACCGCGTTTCTGGGTTCTCGGGTCGAGGACCCTGGAAAGAGATGCATGACGACATGTCAGAAGTCATGATCCTCCTCTGCTGTCTAGACCGTAGCTGAGAGTGACTCTCTTCTGTTCCTCTAGCTACCGGTACTGTACTATCAAGGGTGGAAATTTGTCACACGAGCAGTCCGTCCTCTATCCAATCCCCATAGGTACCTCGCTCTCAGAGCCCCCATCCCACAAGCTCCAGGACCCTTGATGCGTACCTCTTTTCCCCACACGAGCTCCTGTTGGACCTGATTTGATGCGATGCCAAAACACCATTTTTCTAGCCCTATGACAACTTGAATAGCACTCAAGGTTTGCCAATTCTCATGCTGACGCCACAAGATTCCTCATTGAGCATTCCTTCTTTTTCTTGTACAGTACATATGGCTTTTTCTGTTGCAGTATCACATGCTAGACCCCTCCTCCAGCCTGTGGCTTCAAACCACCCAATGGCCATAATATTGATCCGTTTCCAGAACGGCCAGCTCTCCCGTTTACGCAGTCCGCCGTTTTCTTCCCTGCCCTAAACCAAGCTGCTGCATCCGTGAGCGTTTCTCCAGGCAAGCTACCCTAACGTTAAGGCTTAATTACGAGGGAGAGCAGCTCTCCCACGACAAGGGTTTGGAGTCAGAATGCAAGTTTAGCCCGGTAAATGGGTAGTATTCTGACGATATACACGAGGGGCCCCTGGTCTACGATCTCCCGGCAATTGGATGGGTTTTAATACTTTCCTACAGGTCTCCGTAGCGGGGAAGCTCTGTTGACGTTTCTGACGTTGCTCCTGCGTTCTTTCTCCTCTTTTTCGCTATTCTCGTACTCCTGCATTTATAGAAACCCTGTTCTTTATCTTTCTTTACTCTACGTAGTATTTCCATCAATTCGTCCGTCTTCAACAATCTTAGGACTTCCTTTTCCATCCTTCTTCTCACTCCTTCACGATGTCGGGAATCCCCTCGCCAGCGGCCCGCCAAGAGATCACAAACGCTCTCTCTGAGCTCATCTCTGCCCTCGAGTCTCATCCCGAATGGACGCCCCCTTCGCCTCCCCGTGGCCTCTACCACGTCTGGGACTTTGTCAACCGTTCTCGCTACATCATGTCCGAGCTCGACAACATCGCTGCAGGCCGGCCTGCCAAGTATCCTGATCAAATTCCTAAGAACGACCGTGGTAAGCATCTATCTTCGCGGGAACCACCAGAGTTGACGGAGATCCTCGGTTTCGCCGGGGACACATTGCCTTACTCCTACTCTGGATTAAACAAGACTGACCTTTGCCTGCTTCTCGCCGTGAATAGCCACCGCTGGTCCCGAGGCCGCCGCCCTCTCCTTCACCGACGTGTGCACCCGCTCCATTACTGTCGACGAGATGATCCAGAACTCTCGGATGCTGGTCATGCTCGGCCTGCCTCACACCGACTTTGGCGATGCCGTCAAAGAGAAATCACGTGCTGTCCGGAAGGCCGTTACAGAATCCAAGACGGAGTAGATTGCGGGCAAGCATCTACCGATTGGGGTTACGAATGAGTAAAAATATACAAAAGGCCACAAAAAAGTTGAAATAAAATGCAAGAGATATATGTAATTCCAAAAGTCCAGGTCTCTTTCAGGCCGTGGTGGAATTAGAGCTACACAATTGCGACATGATACGTGCCAGCATCTGGGACTGTCATCGATGATGCAGGGCAATATGTAAAATATTTGTCCTAAAACGTCTTTCAAGCTTTGAAGACTTTCAAGTCATGTCTTTATAAAATTTAAGCCGATTCTTCGGCTTCTTTATCTTATTCATGATAGGCGGTAATCATCCCGTCAAAAGGTAGGTCACCGTCTACTCAGTCCAATCTTCCATCCACAAATATGCCCTCCCAGTTGCAGTTCATCACATTTCCATAACCAAACTAAATGGCCAAAAGTCCAACCATTCTCCGACGAAAGAGAGATACCCAACCAGAATGGAAACGTGCCGTCCCAATACTAAAACAGACATCATAGACACATCATGCTACAAATATAGCAAATCCCAATAAGGGGGCTATAACAAGGCCAAACCTCATAATGGGCCAGCCAGCCAATGACTGTACTACCGTCATCGTACGCCAGCCCAGCGTCCTTTTGCAGCGGCAGACCGGCCGAGCGTGAGTCGACGACCAATGTTACCAAAGCATACGCAACTGCAGAACAGCACGCTAAGCATCCAAACCCCCGTCTCGAAGGTTTCTTGCCGTGCCAAGTTGCCCAAGATAGGCAAATGGTCCTCATCTGAAGGTATAGAGGCAGTCGACAAGTTACCAAATGGGGCGTGGGCAGGCGCTGGCATCATGTCTGGGTTGACGCCCAAGAGAAGCGCCGAGCCCGTGAGGCCAACGACAGCTGAGAGAAAGAGTCCCGGCTTGGAACGATCGATGAGCCACCACAAGAAGGGATTGACTAAGGCCAATGTCAAGGACACTTGGAGAGTGGATGCCCAGGCCACCTTACGCTGCAGAACACGTTAATTCTCAGTATTCAGATCACAAGGCTATTGTATAGGGGGTGCTGGAGCTTACAATGGCAAAGACAATGCCAACAAAGGCACCGATAGCTCGAATCACGATCGCCCAGTCGGTGCTAGGGTCATCGTCCTGGGCCGAACCACCACTCTTTTCCTCAACCACCTCATCGTCACTTTGCCCAAACGACTCTTCCCACACCCGGTCGAACCAGGGAAATAGCGCGCCCAGAGCGACACCGGCGAAGCCCCAGAATGCTAGATGTGCCCAATTGTACGCAGGACGAATGATATTCCCCGTGAGCGACGTCAAGCTGTTGGAAGCACCGTGGGAGCGGGTGGTGACCAGCACGCCGTAACCGACGCCGAGTATGAAGAGTAGAAGGCCGCGCAGCACTAGAGAAACGAGCGACGGCCCGGGGACGAACGGGACTGGAGCTTCACCGGGACGAAACGAGGATCGTCGACGGACGGGATGTGAGCGATCGCGCATGAAGTCATATGTAGCGTCGTCGATGCTCGGCCGCTTGATTGGAGTCTGAGCGCCTGTGCCCCAAGGCGTGTCAAGCTCGTCCCGGTCAGCAAAAGCGCGATCGCGGGCTGCTGAGGACGCGGTTGGAGAGTAGATGCCGAGGAGGGTCGAAGACGTCAAATTTAGGAACGACTGCGGCCGGCTCAGGCTCACGGGTTCAGGAGTAGGCTGCAGGAAGCGCAGGTTGCTAAAATCTGGGCCCGGTGTCGCTGGCGACGAGTTGTCGTTCGGAGGTGTGGCACTCGTCAGGCTAAGGTCGAAGGGCCGTCGGGGAACGGGACGGAGAAGAGGAGGACCGTCGTCGGCCATTGTGTGCGATTAAGATATCGATCGGGCTTGATTGAAAGGTTCGGATGGGTCCCGAGACTCTATAACAATGGGTTGACTGGTAAGTAGCGCTCAAAAGGCCTGGGATGTTGAGGTGGGTAAGCCTCAGCACACAAAGATTGAAACAGTGCTCCCGTCTCAGCTCGCTTCAGCTGAGACTTTGAAGCCTGAGAATCCTGATTCAGGGTCACTCACAGTCTCAACTGGTCTCAGCTGGAAAAGTAAAATGCTACTATCCAGCTTCCGGGATCTTCGGTACGAGGAAGTTGGCTATTGTTTGGGGCCAATTTTTGCAGCAGCGTCGCTCTCACAAGCTAATGAGTGGCTTGCGCAGACCAATTTGACCTGATATCCCAAGCAATAGGAATCCAATGGCCCGGGTGATTGTGGAAGAGCTTCGTTTCCTCTAGATACGCGCGTGCGGGAAGACGGGAACGGCTTTCGATCTCGGCGAGTCAGAAGTGTTGGGGGCGAGGTGCTAACGTTAGACACGATGTGTATGAGGAACGAGTTGGGAGAATGGGAAGAGAGGAAGACCAGGAAGAAGAGAAAGAGGAAGAGGAAGAGGTAGCGTTATGAATAAGAATAAGCAAAAGAGGAGAATCAGCCATGAAACCCAAAAGGAAATAGGGAAAGAAGACACCAGGGGTGAGGCGACCGACCGTACCTGCCCAATCTCAAGGCACGGTACGATACGATGTCGCTTCTTTCCTTCTTCACATGCTCACAAGACCCAAGACCCAAGGCCCCAGTGAAACCCCATCCAAGCATGCCAAGTTACGTAGTTGGCCCCATGTTGATCCCCGCCCGCTTGAACGCCTTTTCCGTCACTTTGAGCTCAAGAAACTGTCCATATATGTACTAACGTTGGAGGTTCATCAATTACAATACTACTATCGAGGCCGCTTTGAAACAACAGAGACGGTTTCTGCTTGGACTCGACGTTCAACGCATCTGATCTCAAGATTATCAAGAAGGATCCTTGATCATCTTACCCCACACAAAGGGTCACTCCCTCGAGAGGGGCCGAGTCAGGGATATCCCCTCCACTAAACACACCATGACGCCGGAGAAAATACATCCAATTCGAGCATCTGTGGTTGGCCACTCGCATTTACATAATCAGCTCCCCTCGTCAGAAAAGGACATATCCGTATCCGTAGTTGACTATTGATCAGCGACAAGGCCCCAACCAAGTCGCCTCTTTGACCTCTGCTTCTGTCAGCAACAAGAGCGGGGAGTGACTAGAAATGCAACGCTCGCTTTATGCAAGTCAATGCAGACGCTGTTTGCAGTTGGTCGGAAAAAGGAATAACTGTGCGTGGCGTGGAATGGGTTGCATCATTTAACATGTGATTTTGTCAATACTAACGTTAGTATCTGTGCTCATGAACAAGTTCCCTCAGGTCATGATCATAAAACCACCAAGATCATCATAGCAACCAGATTTGACGACCACACATGTAAGTTACATACAGTCCTTTCTCTAAATCAATAAAAACTCCCCTTTTGCTCAATCGTCACCGCTGTCACTACTACTGTCCTCGTCCTCATCATCCATCTCATCCTCGCTCTCCTCAGCTCCCTCCGGCCGGGGTATCATCATAAACGCCGTCATGCATGTGATTCGGTTCTGTGTCTCGTACGTCCCCAACAGCTTCCCCAATCCCACCTCCCCAGCCTTGTCTCCCTTGCCCTGCACCTCGTCTCGCGTAACTCGCCACAGCCGGATCCGCCCGTCGCTGCTCCCGCCAGCCACGTACAGCGTCTGCGAATCCGTCACGCTCTGCACAGCCACAACGTCCTTGATACGCCCTTCCACACCTCCTGCCTTACCGCCAAGCTGTCCGAGGAGCTTGGCCGTGGGAAGCGTGCTGGATGGCTTCCCTTCGCCATCGGCATCTGCCTTTGTGAGCTCGTCATCCTTGGTCGAGAAGAAGAGAACCCGGCCGTCTTCTGTTGCGACAGCCATCACTTTCTCATCTGTCTCCTCGTCCACTGTAACGTAGAAGAACTGGTGAACCTTGGTTCGGATGGCGCCCATCACTCGGCACTTGGGCACACTGTCCATGCCAAACACCACGATATCCCGGTCGAACCCAACCGCGAATTCGTCGACGCCATCCGCACTTCCCCATACAACTCGACGACCCTCACCCGTCGAATGCTTGCCCTCGCCAGCCTCTTGGAGCATGTCCTTGCCAAAGTTCAACACTCCAGCCTTTTTGCCCGTAACCAAGTTCCATAGACGCATTGAGCGTTCACCTTTGCTGACACTGATCATCAACTTCATGCTGGGGTGGATCGCAAAGTCATTGACACCAGATGGCGTACCGCCAAAGGGTGCGGTGTCGCCGCTCGGCCGTCCTAGTGGTTGTGCAATAGGAGCCTTGATGTTACTTAACAGAGACCAATCCCGCGTTCGTGTGACGGCAATCGTTGAGTCCTCGCTCGACGAGAGCAGCTTCGATCGGGTAGGAAACCGCAGTGCCGTCACTGTCGAGGAATGGTGGAGTAGCGCGCCGACCTCTCGGTTCTTGGGGTTTTCGAGAATCGGCCGGGGCGCCACCTTGGCCAACATCTCCTGGTTCTTGCGGCTCGGGGGATGCGCCGATAGGTTGTAGACATTGATGCGCTCGTCCGTGCTTCCAGAAGCGAGCATGACCTTCTGCGTTTGTCCAGGAACGGGCGCAGAGATTGGCGACACTGCGACGCAGCGGATTGCTGAGGTATGAGCATTGAAGAGGAACGTGTCGGCAAACTCGGTCTTTTCCTTGGGCCCGATCGTTACCGTCAGGCCGTGAAGAACTCGGTCGTAGGATCCCACCACGATCTGTATCGTTTCGGACGCAGCGGCGCCGGTCGTGGCAGTGGTAGTTATTGTAGGCTTCTCCTCAGTTGCCGCAGCTTTTGCCTTGGAGGGCACTGGTTTTTCCTTGAGAACTTTACTGCCCTTGATCTTCTTTTTCAATGCAGGTTCCGCGATGGGTTCGCTTGGTGCAACGACTTGTCTCTTGCGTTTGGCCATTGTGTCGTTTTATGCTTGGTGAGTTTGTTTGTTTGTAAAGAAGGCTCCTCCTCTCAGCACGCTGCTAAACATTCTTCAGAAAAAATCTTGGGAGAGCTGGGGTCTGATAAGATAAGATAAGGCGGCTTATATGCATAACCCCGCTATGTGCATTCGTCGTCATCCCCTCGGCTTTGGAGATAGTTAGATATTAAAACGATCAGAACAGCTGAATGTTATATGCTGAGTATATTCAAGTGTATGTGATGCATGGGAATCTAGGTCCCTTCAGATGTAGTCAGTCTATCTTACCGTCCTGCTCCATCATTCGGACCTCCAATCTCCCGCTCCACCATCTCGATCGACCCCAGGCTTGGAAACCTTTTCGTAAAATCTTGGATGTAATCGTCCTTCTCTTTAGCAGTCATGTCCAGCATAACTCGTCCAGGGAGATCCATGCCAACGGGCTGTTCGGACGGCGGCTGTGCCTGGCTCTTTTTTATGGGTGATGCCGCGCGTGAACCAGTGGGCAGACTGTTGAGGTGCATCGGTTTCTTCGGAGCAACTGGCTTTGCTGGGGACTTGGATGTAAGGGCCGGGGGTGCAGATGATGGCGAAGCCAGCCCGGTGTTGGTCAAGGACGAACCTCGAGTCTGAGCAGACGGCTCAGCTCGAGTCTTGACGATGTTAAGGGGCTTTTTGGGCACTCCAGGAAGAGGCTTCTCAAGCTTATTGCCAGCCTCCGAGGTGTCGGTGTACTTCCCGTACCCTTGTGCGGTTCGTTGGAGACTGGGGGGCTTCTGATCCTCGTTCAAGAGGCTCTGCACCCGATTTTGAATGCTGACAGCGCGAGAAACTCCGCCGATGCTCTTGGGCGGAACAGGTGGCCCACGGTTTCCAGCCCCCACTCGTCTGCGGTACTCAACTTGCGCTGCTTCCACGCGCTGCTCCTCTTCCTGTAGTTTAAGACGCTCCATCTCGCGCCTCATCTCGGGCGTCATCTTATCCTCGTCGTCTTGAACATAACCGTCGTCGCTGCGGCCATCCGTCGCTTCAGAGCCCGCTATGGGAGTGAGATCACGACGTCCCACATCCCTCTGTGGCGAAGGATTCCGCTGGCTTTGACCGGGAGAACCACCCTCGAAGCGCTTGAAAGCATCTCCGAATTTGCCTGCAAGGATATTTTTATTCCCAGAGAGCGACGTCAGACTTGACCGCTTGCTCGGTTTTGTCCGCTCTGAATCCTCCAGACTTCTCAAGAAGTCGATGTCGCTAGATGCGACACGTGAGCTATCATCATCTGCCGCTTCTGGGTTAGGAGAGGGAATTTGCGGCGAGTAATGAGGCGGTCGGCTTGATGATCGTGATGCGACCTCCTTTTCACGAAGAAAATCGAGAGTGGTGGACTCCAGGTTTGTGCTGGCAGGTCGAGGTCGGGCTGCTGGCTGAGAAGGACGAGCCAGAGGCTCTAAGAAGTCAGCACGAGGGCGACCGCCTTCAAGAGATGGTCTCGATGAGGATGGTTGACGGGCATGCGTAGATGGTTGATAGGAAGACACCCTTTTTGGAAGCGCAGGCCGAGAATCTTCGGCGTCCCATTGCCCTGTGCTTTGCTCAGGTTGCCCGGTGGCACTGCTGGACCGCACGTACTCGTGGGTATCTCGCCGAGCAGGCTTGTCCAGATGATCGCTACTATACGGCTCGGGTGGTGGAGTGGCGGTCATTGTGCCTGTAGACACATATCTGGAGCTCGACTGAGATGAAATAGCCTGCAGCTCAGGGTTGTTGCTAATGATGGACTGCGCACGACTTATTTCTGGCCTGCTTGGGGCTGACAGAACCTTTGATAAAGACGGTTCTGCAGGGGGGGAGGCAACCGCAGCATGATGCCCTACAGGTGTGACTGAGTGCGGTCTTGAGGCCGACCTTGTGTGAGTTGCGCTCGGCTGCGGCATGGCAAACGCCTCATCGGCCAACCTCGCTGTGACTCTCTGGTTGAGATCCGATGAGACGTTGGGTGTTGGTGAAGTCGGTGAAGACTCAAAATCAAACTTGCTCCCCTGGTCGTGTAATAGTGAGAACTGATCGAGAGTGGGGAACCGGGATGACAGCTCATCGAACCCTCCCTGAGTAGTTGAGCTCGAGTCGAGAGCAGCAAAAGGGTCGCCCTCTGTTTTCCGCATCGGAGATGTTCCAGGCTTCTGCGCCGCTTTGCTAGGAGCAGGTGAAGCCGACGCCGTCGGCCGACCTCGTCTCATTGGCATAACCTCGGGAATTACTTCTTTCTGCGGCTCAGCTCGTGTGAAGACGGCGCCTACGACTGGTGCTTGCTCGGCCTTTCGGTCCCTAGGGACGGGGCTATCGTTTCTTCCATGAGGTTGGGATCGGCTGGTATAAATCTAGGCCAAGGTTAATGAGATCCAGCACAAGTAACGGGTGTATTTACATCTTTAATAGGAACATCTCGTCCTTGCATTGCGCAACCTTCCTTCAACACCTGGTAGATGTTTGGCCGCGACTGCAGGTTTTCCTTCAACATTGAGGCTGTAAACAGGGTCAGTCACACACAGCAGTCATCGCAAGGCAGAGGACCGCACCTATCAGCTTCTTGAGACGATCAGAAAAGACCGGATGACTGGGAAATCTGTAGCTGGCGTTGAGAATCGCCAACTGACCCTGGTCCTCGAATGGAGTAGTGTAGTAGCACAGTTTATACAGCAGGACTCCGAGCGCCCATATGTCGGATTTTTCGTCAATTGGTTGCTTGCGGTATACGTCGATCATCTCGGGACTCCGGTACTGCAGCGTGGTATGTTTCTGGACATCTTCATCCATGAGGCGGCACTCCGTAACTGTAGTGGGGGCAGGACAAGGCGTAGCGGCTGAGCCAAAATCGCAGAGCTTGAAGCGCTTCGACGAGCCCTTGGCGGTTATGAGGACATTTTCAACTTTGAGATCACGGTGAAGCAGCGGAGGCTTGAGGTAGTGCATGCATGCGACACCCTCGGCGATGTCGGTGAAAATATTGAGTATCTCAGGCTCAGTTAGGCGGTGTTGCAGCCTGGTGTTCATGAAGTCGATGAGGCCGCCGCCGTTGCAGAACTCCATGAGTAGAAAGACTTCATAGCCTCCGCCCTTGAGCTCCGAGGCATGTGAATCGATGTATGTGACGATCGGGCGGTGACCCTTGAGACGCTTCATGGTTTCGACCTCAGTGCGCATTCCCCGCAAGGTCTCCTTATCGGGGACTGCGACTCGCTTGAGGACAGCCATGTCGGTGCCGTCGACGGGCTTGGCTAGCTTGACAAGGTAGACGTGTGCGAAGCCTCCTTCTGAAAGATATTTCTGGATCACAATGCGGTGACTGCCAACCTGGATCTTGATACCGGGCGAAAAGGTGCCAGGCGGAGCGCCGTTGCCGGGGACTGCTACAGGAGAGCCATAGGGGGCATGATGGTGATGCTTCTGCGGCAGATGCGCCGGAGGATGGCCGTAGGAAGCCATCTCGAGTGGGATAATCGACGAAGAGGGATGATGTCAGGTCGGATCGCGATCTCGAAGGGGGCGTGATGCGAGCCCGTCGGCAGGAAAGGAGCCAAGGAGCGAAGGCGGTCGGTCCAAGGGGGAGAAGACGGCGAGGAGGAGTCGATCAATAAGGAACGGTAGGCATTGGATCAAAAACAATCAAGTGATTGGGAAGTTCAAAGCGGGCGCATCGTCTAACTAGTTGACGAAGAAACACATGGCCCGCCCCTTGGGAAGATGGATGTTGGATCTAATGTGAGGCCCAGTGCCAGGGCAAGCCTATCATAGCTGCCTGTAGGCTGGTGCTTAGTGGCTCAGCCTCCCCCGTCCCCAGAAATCACAGCCGCTGCCACATTTGGCAATTCCACATTTCGGACTCTGACAACGGGAGATGTTCGGTAAATAGAAAGTTCTTGAATGTTGATGAACTGCAATAATACATGACCTAATTATTGTAATTATTGTAGAGCACATGACACTGTCTCGTGGTGATTTAGCTTTCACACCTTGAAAACACCAGCGCGCTCAAAATCTAGTCGGGGTAAGTTCAATCCTTGGCTACACGTGTTGGTTTCATGTTTCTTCAGTCAACATCCACTGCGCAGGGGTTGTGACTTTAGCAACTCTCTACCATTGGCACGAGGTGTCAGTTGTTACAGATTTATCGAATTATCTTCTTTTGCCAGTCGACAACCCTTGTCGTGCTTGAATGAGGTGTAAGATCAGCTGTAGAGTCAAGAGCCCCCTTATTTTGAACAAACTAAATAAGGTTCGGTACAATTGTTTCATAGCCTGAAGACATGGTCGACAGGAATTCACAGCATTCCGTTAGTTGGTATAATTCATATCGCTATCCGTACATTCACTTAACTAGATACCCCCCACTGATCCCCAGGCGGTAACTTCCGTCGACCAGGTAACCATATGTTTTCCATATCAACATTTTGTTCGTGTTAATGCGCGCCGCCTGGCTTTTTCAACACAGCCAAGGGATTATTTATTTCCACCACATCAAAACCTCGTCTCTTCAGCCCATTTGGCTTTTGATATATATAAACAGGACTATAGAGCTACATCCGAATCAAAGGGTAATTTTGGAAGTAAGCGGCTTCATCTATTCATCCACTGCTTCCAGCTGCTGTCCAGACTCTGTAAGTCGTTTACAGACTGGATAGACGAGAACAACGAGCTTACACACAGACATTAGCACATTGTTAGTTGGCCAAACTCGATTATACACTTATATCCGAGTTTCGCCTTATAATCGGGATCTGAGGGAAAGCATTTACTAGAGCAGAATGCAATAGAAACCGAGACTAGGTCGGCCCTACGAGACCAAAATAATTCCCCAATCGCCCTATCTCTCGAGGCAAGACACTGGGCCTACGGAGTACTCCGTAGAGAAGGGAAAATCCTCTGCCGCGCCTCTGAGCAAGTAGTTCCACTTCGATTTCTAGAAATAAAAGTTCCAGGATCTCGCTTTCGCTCTTTATCAAAGCAGGGGACAGCCTGCAGCCACTCGGAGAATGTGACCATGATTCCCCTCAGCCATACGTCATTATCCCCAACCAAAGGTGATGTGATGGGCTTTAGATATTCTGCAGTAATACTCGTACTGTATTAACGTATCCGTCTTTCCTCAAGCAGTTCCCCATTCTGGGTTGTCAGATCTCATGCTAATGCACCTCATCCGACGGACTCAGCTCGGGGGATCGGGCATGCCGTCACGTCTGGTTCGCACCAGATTTGCCTACGGGCAGTAGCCACACGTTATCCGTACATTGATAGTACACGACTTGGTGGGTACTTGAGCCGCAGTTCTCACCACCGCATTTATGACACGTCCAGGTCGTATATCCCAAGTCATCGTTGTAGCGAGACGCATCAAGACTGACATTGACATCCTGCAGCAGTCCAATGTAGCCCACCATCTCGTTATGTTTTGTAGTTGACCTTTACCCTCACCCCATGTGGATTCCTGCTGACCTCACTCGGAGGTCACGGAACCGAAGGCATAGTGGTCAGGCGTCCCCAGCCCACTTGGTGTCCTGTTTCTGTGCCGTTTCTTGCGTGTTTCCCGCGCAATAAGAGTGTCTCTTCCCTTCCCATGTGCCGATGGTGAACCCTGTCAGCCCCAGATACCGACGCCTCGTTTGACTCAAAAGGACCCAGTTCAAGCCCAGGCACGCCCACGCCGAACAGTGAACCCTGCATCAGCCGGCCGTCGGAGCAAAGCATTAATAAATCAACGGCACCGCGCCATTTCGCAGCCTACTCTGTTTTCCCTTTGCAACCATTGTAAAGCACGTCCGCCCGTATAGCTGTCACTTTTAGACTGTTTTTTTTCGGTTGCCTACACTCTACAAGACAATACCGCCCATCTTCAACATGCCCGCTTCTACTTCAGCGATACAAATGCCCCGAGAGCCGGCCCCCGTCGCGCTTCCGGCCGCCGGCCCCAATAACGGCGAACAGCCGGTATGGGTCCCTCTACTCCGGCTTGGCCCCCGCGAGCTTGGCCGCATCATGGTTTCTCACTTTCACGCATGATTGCTAACGAATTCATGTCACAGCGACCTTTTCAGCCCATGACAATGGAACCACAGCCGACGATGGGTATGCGAGGAGGCAAAGGCGATGGTGGTGTATGAATGAATCTATTTGCCTACTTTCTACGGGCCTGACTAACACTGTTACTAGGCTATTTGCTGCGGCATCTGCGCCGGCCTCTGTTGTTTTGAATGCTTAGACTGTTGCTGCTAGGCACCTCGTTATAGTACTTTCTGGGGTTTTGTTTCTGGCGTTGTTGGACAGATAGGCTGCGCACAGGACCTGCGATCGCATGGACTAGGTCACGATCACTCAATTAATGATACAACGAACTCTAATAGATCTTTTATTTTTCTTATGATGGAACTCGCGCGATATTCTATTTTAATTTGTATGTCATCTTCTGCCGGAGATGGTTGGTGTATATATTACTGAGTGCCACTTTCAGTCGTACCATGCATGCAAAGGCATAAAACTATCTTCAAACACACTGAACATTGATATTTGGGGCATTTATCGCAGCACATCCATATACCGCTATGTTGAGAATCTAGCCATCATTAAAATACTATTATATGTGTATTGAGGCTATCAGTTGAATCGGCGGCTCTATTCCTTCAGGGAAGAAATGCGCAAACCGTCGAGATACGTACCCTGGAAGGCGGGAGCTAGAATTCATGATTTACTCTAGCAACTCAATATTTCTATACAGGTTTCTTGTAGTTATAGTCACTGTTTATATCTTTGATATGTTTATATGCTCGTCTAAATCAATTAGACAAATTGCAAAGCAGAAGCGACATCCGCTTATTTTGACCGTCCAGTCCACGCGTTAAAACCATACGCATACCAATTGATGTTATCGGTATGACACAGAGTGGAAGTTGTCCACCCCATGCTGCATAAGTACAGTAGATCCGTCCTGAGGATGCGACTTTAATTGTTAAGCAGACCGCCTGTCTCCAGCCCTGAGATAAGCATGACATTGGATCACGGCCTGTTTGCTGCAATTCGTCGGAGCCTACAGGGGGCTTCTCGTACTTTGCTTCCATCAACCTTCAGCGCCACTGCTTTTCTTGGATTGAGGCACACAGGGGCTAGAAGCATGGCATGTTACGTGCGGCAGATGCTCCAATGAATAGTTCACCAGGCAGCCATGCTTAGACCATGGAAATCATCCGCATAGTTTCTTGGACACGCCTTCGTCCCCATTTGCAAAGAGGCATGTAAGGATCACAATTGAATATGACTCGTATGGGCAAGCTAGATCCGTTCGGGAGACTACATACATACCTATAACTTGTCAAGAAACAGCCTTGGCTGCTCCATGCTCTAGAACCCATTCAGGCCAGGATTCTGAGAAAGTGCAGGACCATTCTGCAGACCTCACTGCAACTATCCCTGGACAAGAGCGACAGGCATGCAAAGTAGCGGTGATAGTACGTACCAAGTCTGACCTTCAGATACAATTACCCAGGTAAGTGAGGTAGTACTGGCCAAGACATAGTTAGAGGGTATTCTTACCCTGAGGTTTCCCGAGTTCAGGCCTATCACTTCACTTCTACTGCATCTTAAAGCAGAGCATATCTTGAGAGGGAACCAGAGAGGATCTAAATATTAAGAACTGAAAACAAGGCGGCTTTTGTTGATTGCTCGAGCTAGGTTGTGCGACACAGCGGCCGCAACAAGTGCTCAGCTGCAGCCATCGAGGAGAAGAGGCTGAAAGCCGACTAACTCATTCAACAAGGTACGTGGTCAGTTTGTGCAAGGTTCTTTATGCGCTACCGAAGGATAGATAGGTGGACTAATGTGCCTCGAGCGTTGCCCTATAGGGCTGCGTAAGGGGTGCCGTGGTTGGCCGGGGCAGACAGCGGTGTCGATATATCGGACACGACTTCATACCTATGAACGTCCGCCTTTCAAGACGAGACAGTTGATTGGGTAGGCTGCGATGTCATGCATAAAGAAGATGTAGTTGATTGGGGGTTGGGTAAAGAACGGGGGGGCCAGATGCTCTCCTCCCGTCCCCGTCTGCATACATGTACTTCATAGGCGTAAAGAACTACGGCGATAGCCGACACCATGATATTTTCAAGTCCCAGCTTCCTGGTAAGTCACTCACTGGTGGTACGTTGCAATTGCGACCCGCTGTGATACGAAGGAGAAAAGGCGGAGGGAGACATCCTAGCGTGCCGGGGCTGAAGTCGCTTCTTGTAAGATGCTTCGTCCAAACAATATGGATATCGAGTGCCAGGTTGGCCATGATGGACATCAGCCTCCACTCGATGATAACGCCAGGCTCTAATGTTAACTGGACGCCTGGTATTGCGCAACGACATGTACCGATCTCCAGTGGTGATGGGGGTGCATTTGGCAGAACCGAGGCTGTGACACGGAACCCATGGACGGTAGTTGGGCATAATGAACAACCTAGCGTTAAAGATGGGTAGGTATTATTAGATCCCTCTGTTTCCCATCTGTGCTTATGGAGTTTCTGTTCTAAGTTAGTCTTGATCATTTGTAGTAGAACGAGCCAGACACTTCTAGGTGTGCTCTCACCCATTGTCTTTCTTGTTCTTCATCTACATCATAGACACTCGCCTTGACAGACACACTTGCATATCACGACGGCCTCGTATACGTTTTGGCCAAGTGGAAGTCGAATTGTGTGCGAATAGTTATCCCTCAACATCACTTCATCAACGTACTTGCCGAAAGGACCCTAGCTTCCTTCCCCGACTTCCCAGGCCCTCTGCGCCCCACTGCCTTCCATCATGAGGTCTATCATCACTCATACTCATCCTAGGGAGACTTCCGCCGCCCCTATCACATATTACTCTCCATATTCTTCATCTTCATACCCAACACACGCGCCCTACGGCTACATCTGGTATCCGCCTGTCATGGATGCTGCGACGTCATCATTGAACCAGGCGCCTGCCAATGATACAAACAGCGACTCATTCTCAAGGCTAGAAGACCCGCCCTCATCCTCATACTCCAACTCTCCCAACTCACAGAGTCTTGCTGCTTACGGGACTACTTCGTTATCGGCTTCACCTTCTACAGCGACAGATAGTCGTGCGGGCATTACATCTATCCCGGCAGCCTGTCTTGCTTGTGTACGTTTGCCTCCTCGTTTTGGCTCTTGAATCTCATGTCTCCCAACCATCCAGGATACCTCTCCAGCCTCATGCACTAACACGGCTTGTACCAGCGCGGCAAACATCTCAAGTGCGATGGCCAGACCCCGTGCTCGCGTTGCGATAGCTCCAATTCCGAGTGCGTCTATGTTGCCTCTCGGCGCGGTTACAAGGGCCCTCGTCGTGGCACTGCCCGCAATCCTAATAAGCGTCATGCCTTGTCTTCTGCTCGAGAATCTACAAGCAGCGCCGATAGCCTGGCCTCACTTGCGCCCGCGAAGTCCGTCTCGCTAGGATCAGCCACCTGCCTGAACCCCGACATATCCGCATCTCCCTTTGCTACAGCTTTTCTCAACCCCGCGTTTACTTCAAACGGTAACGGGAATGGCGACCTCTCCATTTTCGGATCCTATAGCACCTCGAATGGTGCCGCAGAAAAGGAATCCGGCCTGGCATTGAGCCATGAGCAAGGCAATATCCCTGCGCAAGTCCCGGTGCCAACCCCAGCCCAGCGTTGCCTCGACTCTTTCTACCGCCATTTCCATGCCTCTCATCCCTTTGTCTTACCAAAGGAGCCCCTCCAACGTGTGGCCAAGGAGACCTCGCTCGAACCTCTGCTAGCTGCTATGCGTTGGATTGGCTCGCTCTACATTGACGATTGTCCACATCGAGCCAACTTTTACCAAGAAGCTCGCCGCCTGGCTTACGAACCTAATTGTCCCAAGGATGGTTTCCTGGTTCAGGCTCTGCTCCTCCTCCTCATCGGTTTAGACGGACAAGCTCAGCAGGACAAGGCTCGAGAGATCCTTGGCGATGCTGAGCGCATCGCTGTTCAAATAGGCCTCAACACTCGGCCGTTCGCCAGCATTCATGGCCGCGGTATGGCTGTACTGGAAGAGAGCTGGCGGCGGACCTGGTGGGACTTTTATGTCGTGGATGGAATGATTGCTGGAGTTCATCGAAGCACTAACTTCCTCCTCTTTGACCTTGCTTCGGACGTTGGGCTGCCTTGTGAAGAGTACCAGTATCTTTCAGCGGTAAAGCTTATCCCACTTACGCTCTGTGTTCTTTAGCTGACTTGGGACGTCAAGGATATCCCCCAGCCCATGTATCTTGAAGATATGGAGGATAGCGACTTTTCTGGTGAGAATCACGAGTTTTCCTCTTTTGCATACCGTATCCAATGTGCCCGGAATCTGGGCAAATTCATGAGAGTACCTCCGATCTTTGGTTCCGAAGACGAAAACCTTGCTCGTATCGAGACCCTCCTCACCAACTGGCGTCTTCACTTACCAGAGTCGAAGAGGGATGCCCTCTACAAGGATGGCCGTCTGGATGAGATGATGTTTCAGGCTCATATGATGATGCATGCCACATCCATCATGCTTCACCAGCCACATTCGCAACTAGACTCATCATCGACTCGCACAGTCAGCTCCTGCGCTCCACATACGCCTGTGACGTCGGGGGATGCCTTTAATGCCCATACCAAGCATACAATTCAGTCTGCTAGCGAGATCAGCAAACTGATAACTCATCGCGTCCCTCTGCTTTCGCATACACACTTCTTTACCTGTGTGGTTACGCTTTCGTCGATCGTCCACCTGAATAAGTGGGCTCTCTACTTTATTCCTCAGGATGATGACAATCTTCGCCAGCAGATCCGTCTCAACATCGGAGCGCTGTCTCGGATGTCTCTCGTCTGGACCAACGCCGAGCGTGCGGGCCGCCAGGTGAAGGGTGTTGCACAGGAGATTTACCGGGCTAAGAAACAGCAACATCTGGCACCCCAGTACTGGCTGGGTCTTACACAGAAGGAGATGACGAACAGCATTGCAGCCGACGATTCCATTCTCAACGAAATAGAGAACATGCAGAATCTGATGCCCGGATTATCAGGCAATATGGGCTGATACATGCAGGGTGCTTTAGAGCTCGGCGAGTTTGACACGCCGATAGATTTTGGGGCATCGAAGGGAATATAGATAGATTATTGGGTGAATGAATACGGGCTGCGGGCCTTGTAGTTCATGAACAATATGAGGGCGTATCTTGATTACAGACAAAAGGACCGAGCTTGGATCACGGGATAGATAATTAGAGACACCAGCAAGCAGTATTACAACTCGATATCAATGGCTAAAATTATTTATTGTCAAGGTTGTACTTGTACATTTTTACTAATAACCATATATTATTTACTAGTTAGATGCCATTATTATGATACGAAAAGGCAGTTTACAGCCATTAATCGATTATTAGCCTTTGTAGTCCAGGTAATCATTAGGAGTGTGCAAAACCTGCTCCAGCTCGTTAGTCAATGGAAGATGACCCCGGGGATCTGGACCCGAGAATAGATGTGATCTCCTGGAGGCCGTATTGGCGGCAACCCTCTACGACTCCGTAAATTACGGAGTAAGCCGGGCCATCGGGGACCTCCCTCTCGGTTCAGCCCTAAATTACGGAGTAAGTTAAAGTTTTGGTCGCCGACCTAACGGTGATAATCGGCCAATCAGGAGCAGCAAAGGTCCCCGAAACGGGAGCAGCGATAGGACTCCACTTTGGGACCCGGCGCTAATCGGGGACCATGAAGTATCTATCACGTCCTTTTCTTAGTTGATTTGTGTGTGACAGGCCTGTAACGAAGGAGCTGACAAGATGGAGCTTTGAAACAGAGTCTGGATCCTTTTAATTATATAATTTCGACCGGAGGCGCGTGCTTACCTGATGCAGGATGCTGATGCTCGGGGAGCCTTTGATCTCATCCAAGCCCGAATGCGACATGGATACTTCTGCTGCCTTGCCTAGGGCCTCTTATAAAGGATTAATCTGCGGTCTTCAAGGAATACCCTTCCCACTCTCTAATCAATTCTGCTCGATCTTAGCACAACTCGCTATTCCATTTGAGGAAGCTCTAGTATCGACCGAAAGGTGGATACCCAGGTGTAAGACGGAGCCAGCTGTCTCAGCCTCTCTAGTCGCCCCCCTCAATAAATTGATCAAAATTACGTTGCCCAGGTATCCTGTAGCTTCCTCTGCATTTTGTATTCTCTTCCTCTCCTCTTCGGACCATGAAAGCCTCCCAGTACGAACTCATGGACCTCGAACGAGCTATGGACCCCGAGCAGCGTCCCGTCGCAGAGAAGCATCTGCTCAACACCACGATCAAGAACCTCACTTGGCGCGGCGTAACAGTGACGGTCAAAGATCCCGAGTCGAAGGAGCAAAAGGCGATTGTAGACAACGTCGAGGGCATTGTTCAGGCAGGTTCGTACATGCAGGAACACAACATAGATACTAGAACTAACTGCCTGGGGCTTCTAGGCGAGATCTGTGCCCTCATGGGCCCTTCTGGCTGTGGCAAGACAACGCTGCTCAATGTCCTGGCACGCCGACCTACGAATGCGAGCAACGTTGATGCCGAGGTCTACGTCAATGGGAGTCGTCTATCGCGTGCCGAGTTTCGTGAGATTTCGTGTTTCGTCGAGCAGGATGATGCACTGATTGGGTCTTTGACCGTTCGCGAGACACTCGAGTTCTCCTCCCGGCTCGCCAGCACCAGGTAAGCTCACCTGTGATACCCGAAGCAGATATACATCTCTAACATGTAACGTTACCTCACCGCAGTTCTCTGTCCAAGCAAGAACGCCTTGTTCGCATCAACAGTCTCCTCGAATCCTTTGGGCTGGTCGAGCAGGCCAACACCCTCATCGGCACTCCTATCCGCAAGGGCATCTCTGGCGGCCAGAAGCGTCGAGTCGGCGTCGCAAGCCAACTCATCACCAGTCCGAAGCTTCTCTTTCTCGACGAGCCCACGAGCGGCCTTGACTCGGCGGCCAGCTGGGAGGTTGTCAAGTATCTCCGCGCCGTCGCTCAACGCAACAACCTCATTGTCGTCTGCTCCATCCATCAGCCCTCTACGTCGACCTTCAACCTCTTTGATAAGCTGCTCCTTCTTTCTGGTGGCCAGACGCACTACTTCGGGCCCGTGAAGGATATTGCGACGTACTACTCTGAGGCTGGCGCTCCGCTGCCGCAATATGTCAATCCAGCAGAGCATCTCCTCGAGGCAGTAAACATTGACTTTGCACAGAACAAGGCCGAGGCTGTGCGAGAGCTGTATAAGTTACAGAGTGCATGGCAAAGCTCACGGCAAGCAAGCGAGATCAGCAATGCGATTGCGAGTGCTGAATCCGAGGGAGGAAACCTGGCCCTCGAGGCGGCCGAGAAGAGGCCTAGCATCTGGAGTCTCACTCTAACCCTTCTGCACCGGAGCTTCGTCAAGAGTTACCGAGACGTGGTGGCCTATGGGATCCGTCTGGCCATGTACCTCGGCCTTGCTATCATGATGGGAACGGTCTGGGTGAGACTGGACCCCGAGCAGGAATCCATCCAGCCCTTTATCAACGCGCTATTCTTTGGATCGGCGTTTATGAGCTTCATGGCGGTGGCATACGTGCCAGCGTTTCTCGAGGACCGGCTTCAGTACGTCAAGGAGCACCACAATGGCTTATACGGCGCGACAGAGCTGATTCTGTCCAACTTCTTCATCGGCATTCCTTATTTGTTTCTCATCGCCGTCCTCTTCTCTGTCATCTCTTACTGGTTGTCCAACTTCCAGCCGACGGCAGTGGCATTCTTCACCTGGGTTATGTGGCTGTTCCTCGATCTCCTGGCCGCCGAGTCACTGGTCGTGTTCGTGACATCTCTTTTCCCCAGCTTCGTCATCTCGCTCGCGCTTGTGGCCTTTGCGAATGGTCTGTGGATGTCGGTGGGAGGGTTTATGGTGCCGCCGACAATTCTCAACGCCTTCTACAAGTACGTCTTTCACTACTGGGACTACCAGAAGTATGTCTTTGAGGGCATGATGGTCAACGAGTTTGCCGACCGGGTGTACAGCTGTGGCGATGGGTGTCGCTGCTTGTACGATTCGCCTTTGGCAGATGAGTGCAAGATTGACGGACAGGCCGTGCTGGACCAGTATGGCTACTCGACTGGGCATATGGGACGGGATGTGGGCATCATGATTTCGATTATTGCTGGATACCGGTTGGCAGCATGGCTCGTCCTCAAGTTGAGAAAGTGAGGCGAGACTAGGAGTTCTCTGCAGCTAGAATGATAGCAATATATTGCAGGCTTAGAAGTCGCTTTGTGCAATACGTTCCGGTGACTACTCTAATATCCGCACCTTTCACGACAAGTACAATACCAGGTCGGTTACCACACGCAGACGATGCGCCCAGGAGGAAATAAGATGGTTAGAGACAAGTTATGAAATGAATGGAGTGTATACCTTCCCTGGGGCTGTCTGAAGCCATTCAGGACTCAAACCAAGACACAACCTCAAGATATAAGAGGTGTTTAGCAAACACTAGGGAGCGAGTTAAGGTTCTTAGGGATAATACCGCTCTTGACCGCATCTGCGAGTCGTTTGTTAGCATTTCATTCTGTGTTCCACCTCGATTTGGCTTACTCACCTCTATAAGACCAGCGATAGTCGTCGCCGAGGCGAGTCTTCCAAGTCCAAAACACCCACCCGAGCGTGGACTTCTCGTAGCCATGAACCTGGGCAGCGAACCACTTGGTGTAAAAGCTCTTGTGGCTCTGAGGATTCCAAGCCTCCGTCGTCTCGACACTGTCGGGGACGCTGATGCTCCACTCGCCAACGATAGTAGGCCCGTCCGTGTTGCGGTCGTCCTCACAGGACTTCTTGATGTATGCCCCCTGCGAGACTGGGACGCTCGTGTCCCACTTGAGGTAGCGATGCTCGTCAAAGGCAGTGAAGGATGTGTCGCTCAAGAACTCGGTTGGCTTGCCGCTGCCCCAGAGGGAGCCCATCATTTGGACGTGGAGACGGTCGGTTCTGGTGATTTTGAGCTTGTCTTCGACTTTGCGGATTGCCTGTTCGAGGTGAGTATATCGTTACGATAGCAGGATGTGGATTTGGTACCTTGTAAGCATTGGGGTAATACGTCTTTCGCAGAGACTCGACAGACTCGTCCCAGTTCAGCGGCTCGTTGACCAGCTCTATCATGCCAACATTGCGGTATTGTTTCTTGGTGTGGACAATGTCGACGATCCATTCGAGCCATTCGACAGCACGGCCGTAATTGTAGTTATTGTAGAAGCCGGGGGAAGAAGCGTATTGGCCGGTAGAAGGTTGGTTGGGCTGCTGGGCTCCAGGAGCACCGTGAAGGCTTTTTGATCAGTATGGTGTTTTGGTGATTGATCATCAGTTCACTCACTCAAGAATGATGTAGAAACCACGGTCACTGGCCCAACCGCACAGCTGGGTCAAATAGCTCAGGCCTCCCTAAGACAGTTGTTAACATGGCGCTTAATCGCAAGTTACATACGTACCTTGGGGAAGTGCTCGGACTTATCCACGAGGTCCTCTTTTAACCAGTATCCAAGGGGAACTCGAATCGTGTTCAAGCCATAGCTGGCCATCTCGTCAAGATCCGACTGGGTGATGAAGCGCTTCCAATGACCCTGAAAGGCCTTGTCCGCACTCTTCTGTCCCTTGTCCAGGACACATTCAAACTCAGACTTGTGTCCTGAACACCCAGTATCGATCCATTCCTGGCCGTCAATCCAGGGCTCGTAGATGAAGAGGGAGCCGAGATTGACGCCGCGAATCTTGCTTCTGGCTGGCAGCGATCGCTTGTTAGATTCGATATGCAACGGATAAGTGAAGAGAGCAACGGCGCGCTTTTCAAAGCCAGTTGATGAACTGTCGCTGGGAAGCCAAGCATGGGCAGATGAAGCCAGAGCTGCGAGGGCGGCCAAGAAGGAAGAAGTCAGCATGTTGAGATGAAACGAGTGACCAGCACTCAATAAACGGTCGGAATAGTGGTTAACGAGTGTATAGAAAGTATATGAGCTGAGAAAGAAGGACAGGTAAAGATGCTCGGCACACGGCAGAGATCAAGTAGTTATAAGCTATCGCCATACAGCTCATGCTTGGCCATGCCGGGAATAGGTGCATCCTACATAGGATATTAAGGATACCTAGCAGCTTGTACTTCAAACTGACCATCTGCGGGCTGGTTGATCTGTGCAAGGGATCTTCTGCCTTGGGGCGCTGGAAGGATGCACCTCATTCCATAGCCCCGATTCTCTTGTTTCAATCTGCCGGTGGGGCTACTTCAGGGGGTTCAAGGAGGTGACAGAGGGTTTTCTTATGGAGTTGCATCGCAGGAGTTGATTGTTAGTGTCTTCAGTCTCAGGTAACAAGTGAATAAGTTAAATACAGTCTGAGAAGGGATATGGTGAGAAGAGTTGGCTGCTGATCCTTTCTATGACAGGCTGCATCCAGCAACACTCATATCCCACATGGTTAGCTCCAAGGTCATGGCATGTTGGCTGTTGGAGCTACCTAGTTTAGAACACTATAAGCGCTGATATCGTCTGAATCTGTCTGGAATCAGTCTATCTCGAGCAGGAGGATCGAAACGGATGAGTCGAGACTTTGTCTGAAACAACGGATTACACATGGGCCAGCCGCCATTCGAGAAGGTGACTAGAGTCAGTGATACTCTCCCTTCAGCAGTGCAGTCGATGCTATGAGACAGACGTGAAGAACGACGAGTAAAGTACGGAGTATAATTAGACAAGGTCACTCTTGAGTTGGGTGTTTTTGGAAACAATAGTACTCCGTAGCAGAGCATCATCTTGCTATCTGTGCCATATCACGTGCAGAGACAACCAATCGTCCCCCACTTCCCGCCCAAGCACCACGCCTGAGCCACAGGTCTCAAAATACCCGCCACCACAGCCACAGCATGCGTTGTCTCAACAAGGATTATTTCTCGTTACCCCCCGCAACCAGGACCGAGTTCGAGGAGCTGTCTCTCTCCTTGGACCTTGGTCATCCTCTCTCTCTTTAGCTTGCGCCGTGACGTTTGCTTAGCCCAAGTTTTCAAGCTTCTCTTCTGCACCAGATCCTCCAAGAGTTGATTGCGACTCTTGATCCTACTAATATACCCTCCACCAGAAGAGGATCGATCAAAATGTTTTCGATAGGCTCTATAGCCTGAGACAACCCCGTCACCGCTTCTCGACACTATAACGACCTAACGACATCGTTGGCGACACCCACTGCATTCCGATCTTGAGACCTCAACCACATTCACGGAAATAATCTGGTTCACATATTGCTACTCCACCATCTGACTGAAACACCTTCTTCCCTTCCCGTCGTCGCCGTCATGGCGCCGGCAACAGAAGAGCTCTCGGCACCCGGTGCAGTGAGTTATGATTCGAATACCCAAGTCGTCGGGGATGGAACATGGGACTTTGCCAAGAATACGTTTCTGTTACCCAATCTCCAGGGCTCTAATTATGAAACCATGCGATACAATGGTAATCTCTTCTTCGAAATGGCTGGCGAGTTCCTCTAACAGCTTGTGATAGGCATGGGCAACCGATTCTCGACGCTTAAGCAATACCACACCCTTGTTGCCGCGCACGCCGTAATGGGAGCTATGATCTTTCTATTCCTCATCCCTTTCTCGGTCCTGACGGCACGATTCTACGCAAGTCGTCCCGGCTGGGCCGTCAAATACCATGCCCAGATAAATATCTTCGCTGGCCTGATGTTGATACCCGTCTTCATCCTGGGCTACTTTGCCGTGGGACCCGAGCGAAGTCTGACAAATCCTCATCACGGAATCGGCGTTGCCATCTTCACTCTCTTTCTACTCCAGCTTATTGGTGGCCGGTTGGTGAGAAGGATCACCAAATCCCGATCGCTGCGCATCATGCTCCACCAATGGTCTGGTCGAACAATTGCTCTTTTGGGTATTGCTCAAGTTCCCCTGGGTCTGACACTATACGGCTCACCGCTATACTTATTCATCCTCTACGCTGTGTGGATGTTCATTCTCGTCATACTATACTTCATCCTCAGTTGGAGATCTGCGGATCGACGAGAGTACTACATGAGCGGCGCGCGGTCAGAGTTAGCTCCATCTGAAACCACCCGTACCCGTGTCACCGAGTCTGAGTATTTTACATCTGACTATAAGCCTGACAATGGTCAAAACAAAAAGAACTGGCTGGGACCTCTTGCAGCTGGAGCTGGATTGGCCGCCTTGATTCGAGGGCGTAACAAGAACAAGGACCAAGACCGCAGCCGGGTCCGCAGCCGGTCCCCATCGCTTGACCGCAGCCGCGGACCAGAGGTTCTTCCTTCACGAATGGGCTCAGCTAGCTATTTGACTGAGGTGACTGGGGAAAAGTACTCGGATGTCTCACGAAGGGAGAAAGCAGAAGGAGGTGGAGGCGGGTTCGCAAAGTTCCTGGCCATCTTAGGTTTTGGTAAACTTGCTTCTGGCCTCATGTCCAAAAAGGATCGCCCTCGAGATGAAGACTATTCCGACTATACCGCAGTATCCACTGACACACCTCGACGCTACCGTTCAAGCCATGGCGCTACAACCATGACAGACTTCACCAGAACAGATTATACTAGTACTGTTACGCCAGAACACAGACGAGAGCCAGATATCACCAGGACGTCACTGATTCCGCCTTCTGGAAGCCGCCCGCCGCCTCCTGTCATGTCCCAGATGAGAAGTGCTGCAGACGGCAGTGTGACTGAGTCAATGTTGAGCTCTCCACCCCCGACTACACCACGAGCATCACGCCGCCCACAGCCTTCTAGGCGCAGCTTCTTCGAAGAGTCAGATTACTCATCCTATGTCAGCCCATCCCGTCGTCCAGTGCCCGAGAAATCCGGAGGCGGTTTCACCAAGGGACTCTTTGGAGGCTTTGGTATGGGGTGGTTCGCCAAGAAGCTGGCTGATAGAAGGGCAGCAAAGGAAGAAGCGCGACTGAGAGACGAAGAGGACTTGAGATCTGGCACCTCGGTTTCTAGGTTCACGGGGGATACGCACACATCTCCCACTCGAAGAGACCCGCGCCGACCTATGCAACGGCGAGGAACAGGCTATCCACCTCAAGAGACAGTCTTGTCGTCCGAGATGACGGAATCGTCCATTGAACCTCGTCCCGCTCGAGGCAACTATATCCCACCAACTGAAATGAGCACGCTACCACCGACAACTCTTCCTCCAACAAGTGGCCATGCAGCATCACGATCAAGAAACGACCTTGAGCCTGTCTCGATGCCACCCATGCCGTCGGACCCGCAGGGAGTTCTAGCACCTCCGTTGGTTCCTACTGAGACCACTGGCTCTGGTATATCCCCGGGACTTCAGCGGTCTCGTCAAGGCAGACACGAGCGCAGCGGCAGCAAGCTGGCCACCGGTGATGGGGAACACCCGTATCAGGAGCGCTACGCTTCCCCAGCAAGTCTTAGTGTGAAGCTGAAGGTTCATGATGACAAGGATAGAAACGTAACTCTTCGAAGGCTCACCGAGTCCGAAGCGCTGGCTGCTCGAGGCCGCAGAGACTCCGAGAGTAGTATCTCAGGGCTCGAGTCACCTACTCATGGTCGCCGACGATACCGTCGAGACCTGAGTCAGAGAAGAGCCGAGGCGGCCGCTGAGCGGAGAGCAGAAGAGGAGGATACTATAGCGCCTCTATCGCCCCCCAACCCCACCTTTGCGAAGAAGCGACGAGGTAAAGATTCCGCTTATTACTCGGGACCGCCGTTTGCTGGGCAGACAGTGTCCAGCTTGGGAAGCATGAGAGATCTTGAGAGCCACGGCACCTGGAGCGGCATGAGTTCATCCCCGCCTGGGCCGCCTCCTGGGCCGCCTCCTGGACCTGCAACGGAAGCAGGGTCGGCGGCGGCAGGATCAGCGGCGGCAGGATCGGCGGCAGCTGATAACCGACGGCGACGGCGACTCGAGAGGAGACGGGCTAGCGGAGCCGCGACTGACAAGACGCCCGCCAATGTTGACATGTTTGACTAGAGAAGAGAGGCAATGATGGGGTGGTTATAGTGTTTGGCTTCATAACTAATCTACCAACAGGTAGATATGTGCGAACAAAAGGCAATGCATCTTGGGACCGAGTCCCAGTAACGAACGGCGTTTTGGATGAAATTTAGGGACTATGTACATGGACTTTTGTTAGCAGATAGACATGAACGACCATACTGAGACGTCTCAATGAACGATATATTTTGGGTTAGAAATCTGGCGGTATTTGGATACTGTGATACAACCACCTTTTCGAGTTTATTGTATACAGTCTTTAACAATGCATACGAGTACCTTTATCTGTAGTACCTAAGGTTATTGTTCTTTTAACTACTGCCCATCGAGGTGCATCGCTGGACTGACATCATTTGATCCCTGTCCACTATTCGAGCTCCCCTGGAAATTGATCTCCACAGCGTCCAGACAAGCCCAGGATGCTCCACCACACAAAGTCCACTCAGCATGTCGCTCAGAGGCCACGTCCAACGCTCAACTTTGCTTCCTCCTCTTCACTCAACTTGCGCCGCGTGGGCAACTCAATGGCCCCAGGTACGGCCCCGATTCGATTGCGATAGCGATAGCACCCCAGATCCGATAAGCAGCTGTCGAGATGCCACCGAAAAGCCCCCTACCCAAAGCCAAGCAGCAGCCGCAGTCTGAGCACCAGAAGATCGCCGAGCAATGGGCCAAGGCCGAACGTGCGCGCGATGCCCAGCGGGCGGCTGCTGCGAAACAGGGCCTTCCTCCCGCAGACGAGAACGTGGATGCGCTTGAGCGACGGCGCGAGCAGCTCGACAAGAAGCGACACAGGGTCTATGAGAAGCGTTGGCGCTGGGCCGTGGCCTTTTGGGCTTTCATGCTCGGCGTCCACGCTCTGGGCATATGGCTCTTCACCAGTGGCTTTCTTCTCACGCGGTTGGTGCTGGAGGAGAAGTCCAACTGCACGCTACCTCCAATTGAGAACACCCGGGGCTCCCTGAATGTTGATGGTGGCTGCTGGCACCCCAAGTCGTTTGACCGCGCTGTTGTAGTCCTGGTCGACGCGCTTCGATACGACTTCACCGTTCCTGAGGATCCGGAGCAGGCGCACCACTTCCATAATGCCTTTCCCTACCTCTACGAGATGGCCGTCAAGTCGCCCCAGAATGCCTTCCTACGTCCCTTCATCGCCGACCCCCCCACGACGACGCTGCAGAGACTCAAGGGTCTCACCACCGGAACATTGCCGACATTTATCGACGCCGGGAGTAACTTTGCGGGCACGTCTATTGAGGAGGATAACCTGTTGATGCAGCTAAAAGACGCTGGCAAGAAGATTGCTCATCTTGGTGACGATACGTGGTGGTCTCTCTTCCCTGGGTACTTTGAGCCCAACATCAGCAAGGCGTACGACAGTTTCAACGTGTGGGACCTTCACACCGTTGACAATGGTGTTATCGACAACATCTTCCCCTTGCTGAAACCGGAGCGAAAGGGCGAGTGGGACTTGCTTATTGGACACTGCCTAGGTGTCGATCATGCCGGCCACCGATATGGACCCGATCATGCTGCCATGAATGCCAAGCTCCGCCAGATGGACGAGTTCATCCGAAAGGTTGTCGACGCCATCGATGACAAGACGCTGCTTGTTGTTATGGGAGACCATGGCATGGACAGCAAGGGTGACCATGGCGGTGAGAGCGACGACGAGGTAGAGGCTGCGCTGTGGATGTACTCGAAGAAGCCTTTCTTTGGTCGGACTTCTCCCGAATATGTTACACCTCCCGCCAACGCCAAGATCCGACCTGTGAACCAGATTGACCTTGTGCCGACTCTTGCCCTACTTCTGGGCATTCCCATCCCTTACAACAATCTCGGAGGACCCATCGAGGAGGCGTTTGCTGGTGTCAAGGGCAAGGACTGGCGCAACCTTGCGGCCGTCTCGCGCGTCGCCTCGGCTGGCATCGAGAGATACCAGGCATCTTACCACAAGGCTCGAGGTATTTCCGCGGGCGATGAGCCGGGTACGCCCGCCGCTCTCTGGTCTGCCGCTCTCGCCATTACGAAGAATGACGGCGACACGTACGCTGCCTTTTCCAAGTTTCAGGAGGGGACCCTGGCCGTTTGCAAGGATCTCTGGGCTCGTTTCGATGTCCCGCGCATGATTATGGGAATCGTTGTCTTTGGCATCGGCGTCGTTCTACTTGTCATGTATTCATCCCGAGATGAGGACGACGAGTACGCTGTTTTGAACGACGCAGAGCTTGACTATGCTGAGAAGAAGCTGGAGCTCCTGGCTTTCAAGGACAACGGCAAAGACGACGAGGATGAGATCCTGCACAGGAATATCCTCAAGGGTCTTTGGGATCCGAAGATCCTCTTCACTGTCTCCGTTCTCGTCGGAGTAGGCGTGTATCGCCAACAGCCCATGGACGGCCTTGCTGCGCTTGTTGGGGTGTTACTCCTGGCTGGAGTCGGATCCTCGCTTCACGAGGTTGGCAAGACTGTTCTCAACGTTCTTCCGACATCTTTCTGGGGCTGGATGGCCGTTGTCTTTACTGTCAGCCAATCGATTGGGTTCGCCGCAAACTCGTACACCATTTGGGAGGACTCGATTCTTCTTTTCTTCATCACTACTTTTGGTATTGCTAGTGCTATCGCTGCGCTCCGGATCGAGTCTCGAACCAACCGAGCCTTGGCCATCTACCACTCGATCGCTTTTGTGGCTCTCGGTCGTCTTGCCTCGTACTCCAAGCTCTGCCGTGAAGAGCAGATGCCATACTGCACTTCGACATATTATGCTTCTTCCACGTCGTCAACCTCGGCGCCATGGCAGCTCATCATCCCCTTTGTCGTCTTTATCGTCTTTCCCGCTATTATCAAGTCTTTCCTTGGCTCTACCAGATCATACGAGGGTCTTGCCCCTGCATGGATTGGGTACATTCTCCGTGGAGGGCTGTTCCTTGCTGCGGTTTACTGGGTCATCGATGCCGCGGACAATGGAGGCTGGCTTGAAGGAAGACTGGCCGAGGGAACCACCAAGACTATTGGTGTTTATGTGGCTCAGATGGTCCTCGCCTTGGCTTTTGTCGCCGGAAGCACTGCCTTTATATGGGCGCCTCCGTGTGTGTCTATACTGTCGTCTACCGGTGCCAACGGCAGACCAGTTGTGAGCATTCTTGGATATGGCAACGCCGTGGGAGCCCGCTATCTATTACTCCCGCTCAACTTCGTTTTAGCCTGCTTTCTGCTCTCCAAGCCCATGGGGGGTGGTGCTCTGGCCCTTATGTTCTGGCAGATCCTGACTCTCGCCGAGGTGCTGGACCACCTCGAGCTAAAGACAAACCCCATTGGACCCGTCATGCTCGCCATTCTTGGAAGCTTTTACTACTTCAAGACTGGCCACCAGGCTACCTTGGCCAGCATCCAGTGGGACAGTGCCTTTATTCCTCTGTTCACCATCCGCTATCCCTGGACACCTATTGTCGTTGCCCTCAACACTTTTGCCGGCCAGATCCTCGCCGCGGTGTCGGTTCCTTTACTCGCTCTGTGGAAGGTCGGCCCCAAGCAGAAGGGAGTTTTGGACACGGCTACCCGCAGCCTCGGCGTCTTTATCGCCTATTTTGCCGTTGAAGCTTTGGCTACCATGAGCTGGGCTGGTTGGTTGCGTCGTCACCTCATGCTCTACCGCGTCTTTTGTCCTCGCTTCATGATCGCGGGCGTTGTGCTCATCGTGCTTGACTTGGTGGCCATCACGGTCACGCTGGTGGGCCTGCGCAGCAACACGCTTGCTCTGAGCGAGGTCTTTGGATGGGCAGACTAGACGCCGAGTGGGGAGGAGATCAATGTACGATACATGTACAGTTGTTGAGTGCACTGTCGTTTGGAAATGACTCTGTATCTCTGTGTTTCTGTTGAAACCTAATCAAGAAAGGTGGTGCTGGAGAATAGAAGAGGTTAAGAAAAGGGCGTTCTGTCCATCTCGGGATCATAGCAGTCGGCTGGCTGGTTAATCTAGATATATTGTAGCCCGTCGGCATTTTCTAGTATACAATCGAATTATCATGTGTTCTTACAGCCGTTCTCATACGTAGGTAACCATGCCATTCCCTAACATTATCACGAAATCTAATCTTCTGCCACGACTTCCGCACTGCCCTTGACAGCCATGCCCCTCTCAGGCCCCTCGATCCAGACATCCCATCGTCCCAATACCCCAGCCTCTCTTGACACTCTACGAAGATTAATCGTCATGAGCTCGTTGACATACAGGGGGGCGTAGTTCCTGTAGGAGAATTTGCGCACAGTCGACCCGGAGCCGAGGTGGTCGTTGAGCACGCGCAGCATCAGCGCGAGGGTGAGCGGCCCATGGACTAGCAGGTCTCGGTGGCCGTCGACGTCGCGGGCGTAGAGGGGATCAAAGTGGATCGAGTGGGCGTTGAAGGAGAGGGCGGAGAAGTGGAAGAGATGGGTTGGTGAGGGGGTGAGTGAGATGGAGTGAGATGGAGGATGGGGATCTATACGAGAACATCAGCATATCAAAACATGTATAATGCTGAGCATGGAAAGAACTCACACTTGATAGCACGCGCTGGGGATGTAGATGAACCCTCCTCTTCCCGCATAAACACCAGCGTCCTCCTCTCCTCAATATCCCACTCGGCCCTACCCTCAGCCTCATGCCCAGCGCCATATCTCCTCCAAACATCCACAAACACCTTCTCCTCGCCCTCCCTCCCCCTCAAGCCGACATCCTCGACCTTCTCCCTACAGACAGCCGGCCCGGCATCCAGCCGCAGCAGCCCCCGAAACGTGACCTCGCCGCCCGCCCAGACGCGCCGCGTGAACGGCGGCCCGGGGGAGTGGTCCGGGTCCGCGCCGTCGGGGATGAGCCGCGAGGGTGCCAGCTGGATGGGGAAGTACACAAGGTGGTGGCCCTGGGGGAGCGCTTGCGGAGGCGAGGCTATCGTTGGCGTGGAGCAGGGCGCTGAGGAGGGGGAGATGAGGTCGGTGAGGGTTGTGGTGAGGAGGTGGGAGGGCATTGGCGTTAGGTAGTCTGGTATTGTCTTTGGGCGATGAGCTTTGATGGCTTCTATGGCGGAATAGATGGAGGAGGGTGATGCTGTGCTGTATCGCCTGCGCCAATGCTGGCGACTGAGCGCTCTGGGTAGAAGCTTCATATCAAGTTTGTCTGTTCATTCACGGGCTGTAGCGATCGTTGACGGCGGAGACCCAAGGTGCTGACCAAGGCTGAGGTAGAAGCGATGGCTTATAAACAATTATATGTCGCTCAAGGATGCACGTGAGCTAGAATCTAGTGACAGGATACTCCGTATAATGCGATAAATTGTCTAATTGGTGTAGTAGATGGTCGAGATGATGTGCAGTGTTGATTGTGGATTCTCCAAGCTTACAGAAAAAGACGTCACCGGTCTCGGCATGAGGCTGAGCTATCATGATCACTACCCATGATGCCTCGGCCTCGCACGATTTGCAACCACCACGCACAGAGACAATGCCAGAACAAATACTAGCAGCATTCAACACCTTTCAATTGCCTAGAGCACACTAAATTCAGTGCCATGTCTAAATCCTTGTCGCTGCCGTCACATATCTATCGTCATCAACAAGCATGAAACTCTGCCAATCGCGTCTAGACCAGCCCTGGCTAGATCCACTGGTCAAGGAGGCGCGATCTGGATCATAGTAGATAGATCTTCACTTTCTCCACCAATTTTTCCAATACCCCGATGGATCACTGTCAGCTGTCCTTTTCTCTTCCGGCATTTTGGCCGTATTACATGCGACACAGCCTTTGATCCATACAACTAATCGTCAAATCCACAGCAGCATACTCACAGGTACTCGACGGGAGACTTGACGTTGTTCTTAGCAGCCCAGGCCTGGATATCGGCACGGCAGTTGTCGAGAGCATCCGACAGACCAAACTGGGTGGGGACACCCTCGATTCGGTGGGTCGAGTTGATGTTCTTGACCAGGGTGATCTGGAAGCAGGTGGCACTGCCCTGACGAGAGACGATGGTGGAGTAGGCAAGGAAGTACTCCCAAATCTGCGAACAATTAGTACCTGATTACTGTCACACACACGGAATGCCAACTTACGCGGAACCATCGCTTGCCGTACTTCGCCTCGACCTTGTCGCGGTTGCCCATCCAGTTGCGGTACCACCTCCAGAGTGTAGCAGAGTAGTGGACGCCAATGGTGTCGATCTGCTTGATCTCGAAGCCAGTACCTTCGAGCTTGTCGACGACCCATCCCAGGGGAGTAGAAGCGTCAGCACCGGGGAAGATGTACTTGTTCATGAACAGACCCCAGTTGAAGTCCTCATATTGCCAGGCCTTGCGAAGACCAGCATACTGGAGGAAGAAGACACCATCGTCATCAAGCATGTCGTGAACCTGCTTGAGGAAGCTAGAGAAGTGACGAATACCGACGTGCTCGGACATCTCGAGACTGGTGATCTTCTTGTAGCCACCCTCGGGGACAGGAATATCACGGTAGTCCATGCAGAGAATCTTGCTCTGCTCCTCGGGAATGCCGACCTTGCGCATACTGCTGTTGCCCCAAGCAGTCTGGTTGCGGCCCAGTGTAACACCAGTAACGTGTGCACCGTACTGCTCACTAGCGAAACGGGCCAGGGTACCCCAGCCGCAGCCAATGTCGAGCATGGTGTCACCCTTGTTGAGACCAATCTTCTCACAAACGACGGTGAGCTTGTTGTCCTGAAGCTCCTCCAGGGTTTCCTCCCGGCTGATGTCGGAGATGATACCAGAGGTGTAGATCATGCGCGGGCCAAGGAACCAGCCGTAGAAGTCGTCACCTCGGTCATAATGGTCACGGACTTGCTCCTCGTCTAGACCATGTTAGTCCCCATTTTAGGCTAGGCACGGAATTGTGCGCTTAGACACATACCTTGGGAGCGAGTGTGCATGATGACCTCGGGAATCATGCCAAAGAGAAAGAACTTGATGAGACCAATGGTAAAGCGAAAGCTGGCCCAGTCATGGCGGTACTCCAGAGCCTCGAGGCAGTCACCCTTGAAGTCGACATCACCGTCGAAGTACATCTCATGGAAAGTCTCCATAGGGATTCTGTTGTGGCCACGATACTTAAAGCGGTCCGAGTCCTTCTTGAAGTCGAGGTAGTACTCGACGGGACGGCCAGGAAAGCGAACCTTTTCGTTCTTGCGGGGGCTCATGGAAGAGACAACAAGCCAGAAGATGCCGAGAAGAGGAAGGTCAACAATGAGGGCGAAGAAAATGGTGGTCTTGAGACCACCACCAACCTTCCAGCTCATGTACCAAGGGATGAGGGTGAGGACGGCGATGAGCGCATAGTTGTTGAAGGTGTCGGCGCCAGGGCCGTCGGCAGGAACGGGAGCATTCTTGATAGCAGGGAACTAGAGGCGACAATGGTCAGAATGGTCCTTGAATCACCATTGTCCATGAGTGTACGCTCGAGATCTAGCAACTCGTCGAGCATTCTCAAAAGGACAGCAAACCATCATCATGAGGAGACTAAAAAACTTACCTTGGTGGTGGGAACACCAAAGTTCTCGAGCTTGTCAAAGTCGGGCTTGGGAAAGGCGGGAGTATCGATGAACTCGAAGTCCGCGCCGGTGACGTTCTCGGGCTTTGCCATTGTGACGACAGATCCCAATGGCTACCAAGACCTTGTGAATGATGAAAGGAAGAAACAGTGAGAGGAGAGTCTGCGGTGGGTTTTTTTCCTCGAGATGGATGGAGATTTCGTGGGGCAGGGCGAGGGAGCTTTGACCCAGCCACACTCACTCACTGCAGGCGGTGAAAAAAACAGGGTCCACGGTAGCTTCTCTCCATGTCGATTGGGTGGCTAGGCCACGAACCCCCTGGATTTCTCTGATTAGCTTCCCGTCGGTAGTGAACATTAATGAGGTACCAGTGCTACGTAGTAGGTGTCCTTTCATGGATCACAGCGCCCAATTATAGGGGTTATGTATTGAGAAGCATGAGGCTCGAGAGATTTGTTACATCCGTCATTACACAGTATCATCTTGTTGTTATCTACAGATACCGAGTAACTAAGTTACCATCTGTCCTCATCAGCCACAACTGTCAATTACTTGTTTGAATCCAGTCTCCAGCTTCTTTGTGATACTAACGTGAATTGATCACCCTCCACACGCGCGCTGCAGGTACGGATTCAACATCAGCCAGTCATTCATTCTTGCATCGGTTCCGTGGTCGATCCCAACATCCATGAATGCTCCAGCCCCCACCAAGCTGGGTTCTCTCTCCTTTTTCCCTTTTTGGCGTATCGCGATAACGCACGAGTCAAGCTCAGGCACTTTCGCTCGGCTGCATCATGTAAATTCATTGAAGTCCTCCCGAGGAACCCCTATTCCAAGCTGTTCTTGACCCTTTTCTGAGTAGGTATACGTGGCTTCTTGGTCAGTCAACGTTGGCATTTGAGCCTAATTGGCGTCAGTTTACGGATACATACTCCGTAAGTTGAAGCTTAACGGTCTCGAATAAGCCTTGTCTAATTGATCGCTAGCGTCTGTTAATAAACAATTGGATCTTCACCTAAAACAACATTGTAGGTTCTACCCAGTCTACTCCATAGAGCCAACGACATTAGCTGCTAGGCACTAGGCAACTTGGATTGAACGACAGACTTCGAGGCACCGAACGATCCATTCTTGCGGTCAAGGCCCTTATATTAGGGGGTTTTTGCCCTTGAAGATCGGTCTGCACCAGAACCCTTGCGGGGTGAGACACCATCTATGTTCAGATACCAACAAGATGGTTAGACCAGAGACCTACGGGAGCATGGCCTCGGGCTATCATTCTTTCTGAGTCCTGCCGTACGATGAATCGATACCCTCCTACTCCGTAACTACATGTTCCCACTTCCCGACAATAACCTCCGATGGAATCTTGAAAGCTCGGGCCGAGTGGGGGTGCGAAGCTTCAGATTGCTTACATAAATCTGTCACGAATACCCTGAGGACCACAGGCCACACCAGCCAACGCCATCCCGTTCAGATCCTCGGTGCTCCCATCTCATGGCACCGTGGGGTCTCTGAAAGTTGAGAAAGCATTGTGGTATCCATAACGGGCCGGCGAGCTTAACATTCGCCGCCTTCTCGGATAACATTAGGACTCCGAGGAGTAAGTATCACACCACGAAGATTCCAGCCAGATCTACCATAAAAAGTCCCCTCTGGATACGTACCGTCAATTGATGAGTCGCAGTTTCTTTCTTAATTATTGTTTAGGTCGATTGGGGGTTCTCTTTCTTTCCAGTCCCTATTGCGCTTGAGCTTGTGGGCTTGTTCGACGATTTCGCTACTGATTGTGCGTTTGAATAATATTTGTCCGCCAAGTACCTACTAAGCGTATAATTTAGTCTTATCGATTATCTACCGGTCAGAAACCTCCTTTGATATCATTCATTTCTCCAGATGAATTCTCCTTCTGTTTCTGGCCGTTTGGAATACAGTCATTATATTGCTTCCAGTTGAAGATATATCATCGTTTTACAACTAGAGCGCTACCGGTAGTCCGAGCTGCGGATCGCGGATGGAATCGCTGACAACGTATTCGAGGAAGTCGCTCTGGGTTTTTTTTCACTCTGGTTTTGTTCCACGGTCGGTTCTCTTTGAGGCGTACCTTCGTTCAGGTAGGCAGAAGAGTTTCGTACGACACTAGCTGGTGTCAGTGAAGACGATCAGGTGATCCTCAAAAGCGTCTCGAGTCTCGAGACGACAAAGACCGCGGAACAAGATAAAATAGCTTCATTGACGTTATTATTCAGGTCACACCGGACACTGGGGAAGAAATAGCACTATACAGACTGGCCAGCACAAAACACGGAGGAGCGTGTTGAGGCTGCCGACGATAAGTGTTGAGATATCAAGAACAACACCCGGAAGCTACGACTGCAGAGTTTAGTGTTCAATGCACTCGAGTAGCCTAAGCTGGAGGATACCCACGGCGGAATCAACGAGGAGAACTATCAATGACGTGTCCAAGTACTAAGAGTGTGTTAGCAAATAGACCCAAGTAAATCTTCTCGTGACGCATGGCAGCCGTAAAGAAACTGTCTCGGCGGAAAAGGCGGCCAGGACGAGGGTGCCGATATCCCGTTTCCTGGGTCTATGTTGTCAACGGCGTGCTTTACACAGGGGCGTAATCCCCGAATCTCGGGACGTCCTGACTCTTGATAATTCTGCAGTGGGGCGTTTAGCGTTTTGGCGTCCAACGGGTGCGGCGGGGTATGATTCTGTTGAAGGGTAACTATCTCTTATAAGAAAGCTTTGCGTGCCGCGATCAGCCTCTGATAAGAGGATGGAATGCTGAGGATTATACAGCTTAGGCCCCACAAGCAAGAATCCGCTTACGGTAACCATTTGGACGAATGTGCTCTGTAATTAAATAAGTCGACGAACGTGAATCCCATCGTCAAATGCGAGTCATTTGCTTACGCAGCGTGTAAAACCACTAGTCTAGGATATCGATATCGACGGCTGGCGCCACGACGATTAAAGACATGGAGCCTTTCCACGGCATTAGCCGTTAGATTCCACTTTTTGAAATGGGTCCTGTGCTGGACTTCCATTTGCTTGCTGGGTCATGTACGTAGTTAGTTACCTACTGTAAGTTACAACACAGGTGCTCTTGCAGTGTCTCTTTGAGCAAATCCCGGCCGCGGCAAGTATGCATTTGGAAAGCACCATCACGGACACTGACAGCAAGCGCCTTCCCAATCAGTCCCAGGACGGAGAATTTCAAACCTTATGCTTGTCTTAAGTTAGTAGCTGCTGATGGCACGTGCTTCAACATGTTGGTTGCTCTCTTGCTGCTTAGTCTTACACAACAGCGTTCACTCCCAACTTCAGCCCATCATTATCATCTTCACCAGCTTCTGCTGCGTCTGATGCACTTTCGTTTTATACTTTTTGCCCTGGCTCGTGGCCTGTATCCCGTGCTTTCGGTTGCTCTCTTTGACACTGCCATATTCATTATCAACCCATAAGCAGCCCTATCTCGACACTTCAACCGACACACAGCTGTCTCAAAACTCGACCGTCATGTCAGCTGTACCAGCCCTGGCAGCCGTACCCTCCTAGGAAGATAAGGTCTCTACACCACCTTCGGCGCATCTCAAAATCATTCTCGAGCACGAGACTACCGACTCCGCTCCCCGGCGAGTTCGTTCCGACTCCCCAGCCTCTCATTATTCTCATGTTTCATGCCGGAAACCCCTTGGTCCGTGTTGGAGAAGCCCCGATTCTCGTCGCCATTCTGCTCCCCGGCATGTACATTTCTCCGAGGAGGTCCGGACTTATATAATCGGCACAAGTGTAAGCTTCACGGCCTCGGTGAATTGTGTGTCCTATTCTTATTCTTACAAGTCTGTCACAGGATGGCGCTTCGGATGACTTAGAACAACAGAAGGAGAAAGAGAAAGAGAAAGACAACAACACAGGCTCTGCCAGGGTAAACTCCCATGAAGCACATCGGAACTCTACAGGACTAAGTGGTAGGAATTCAGGTTATCAAACTGCATGGCTCGTTACTCACTTCGCTCAAATCTTCTACTCAATGGAGTCACCGGTGGGCGTCGATCTGGTCGACAATCAAGACCGATTATCATGCTATCACACCCCGATCCAAGATGTACCTCGTCATCACAGTACTTCTTATAATACTGTCCGTCTCTGCGCCGATCATCTTGGCACAGAAGTGGACTGACAGCCCTCATCGAACCCACAGGGCGTAATTCGAGACCGTTCCGTTCACGAGGATGCGATGGTCTCTGGCAGCCTCCTAGTACACACGGATCCTCGAGACCATGACCTGGCTGCTGTGTAATCTGAGACAAGTAAAAGTAGGTATTGCTTTAAATGGATTCCCTAATCGCATTGATGGTTACACCCCACAGTTATGTCGGCCAGATGCTACCCCTGAAACGAGCCTCCGGTCAGTTATCCAGGTATCAATTTTTAATACAGCATGATACAGCATGCAGCATACATTACTCCGTGCACCCCGTCTCTCCATACCCAGTGGGGTTTGAGTGCTTTGTCGTCCATCGAGCAGATATTCCAGGAGTTTCTCTAGCCTATGCTATTGAAAGTAGCCCTGCGACTTCTTAATCTTACCCGCTTAGGCTGATATCTTTCTAGTTCCCATCACTCGTTGCAAGTATAGTACCACAGGAACGGTCCCGAACTCTTCGGAACTTCTGAACCTTGACTACACCTGGGGCGTGTAAAGTGCTGATCTTTGGCCTTTCGTGAACGCTACCCGGCAATCCACGACTGATAACGTTGTCACTCCATCCCGTTCGAGACTTCTGAAGAACGTCTTGGCATTCTTGGAACTAACCTCCAGCACCATTGTTGAGAGGTAGTCTGTCCAACCTGAAAAGATGAATACTCATCTATACTGCCCTAGAGGTACGGAGTACAGCAAGCACCCCAAGCAATTCACATAGCCACTATCCGTACGTTGAGCCAAGATAACTATCAAGGCGTCATTTACACACTTCCGAGTTTGGTAGTTACTTGGCAGTTGCTTGGCCGTCTTCTTGCTCCAATTTCGATACGCATAGTGGCGTGCTGCTGGAATTGAGCTTACCCAACACTTAACCAACGCGGACATACATCTAGCTGAGTTGGAAGAATACTTAGCGAGTGAGCATTTTCCCACATACACGTATTTTTATTACTGTTGACGATCACTGACTTGGATGGTATTTAGTCTTTACAAGATATCAAAGAGGAAACTCCACGCGGCGCGATCAAGTATTGGAACAGGCCATGCAAGTATCTACGAAGGAGTTTCCTATTGCGGGTTCCATAATGAGCACCCACCGTCCCGCATGGCGTTTGTGTCAAAGGCCCCTGCCTAGACAAATGCCCTTGATTTCTTCAAAGATGCGAACGCAAAAAACGCCCGGACCTCGTTGATCTCACCTCAGTAGGCGAATGAGATGGCGTTCATAGGGTCCCAGCCGATGATGGCTGGCGCTAGGAGAAGCAAGAAAAGCCGTGACAGGAATAGCCTATATCATTGATGGGTCGTTTGGCCGTTGACTACAGGCTAGACGCCACGATCATTGCAGCCCGCAAAAAAGCCGGCAATCGGCATTATCTTGACCTCCGGGGATGTTTGATGTAGCCGACTTGACGGGAGCGAGGAGCCGACGGGACGGCACGGGACGGACATGGAACTGCTTTTGAGCTGCCTCGGCCGGCAAGCCCATGGATCTCCGGTCCATGTTTGGTGTTAAGAAGGTGAGCCGAGATCCCCCTGCAGTTCTATTGCCAGAACGGGAACTGATGTCAGTTCTGTCAAGCTCGAAGAAACGTGGTGTGTGTCTGAGCCCCGGATATCACACATGGCGTACATGATGCTTCGACATGGTGGCTTGGAGATCCCTGGATTTTGGGCAACCCTGTCCCATGGTACGGAGTACAGACTACTCTGGTGCCCTGTCCCATGTTTTCGCTGCTCGGTCATGTTGAGCAGCTCTCTGTTTTCGCTCTCACGCATGCTACAGAGTAGCCTGAAATCTCACCCGTGGCATTGCCTCGACCAACCATCTGATGCGGCGTATGGCCAGTCATCAATGCGCCCATTGCCGCCGGCAAAAATGCTGGCTGGCCGTCACGCAGACTCCACCATCATCTACGACGTAGACAGGAGTAGAGGTCGTCGTGACCACGGCTGCTGGCCAGCCTCTGGAGAACTAGCGAGGTCTTGTAGCTTGCCAGGGCAGTCACTAATAAGCTGTCACACGCATCTTAACCTCATCACGACACCCGCGAAGCTCACTCTGTGTGTATCACAGACGAACAGGGATGGCATGCGTCCAAGCCGCAGGTGAGGGCGGATCGATCTGAGTGGATCAAAAGCAGCTTGGCGGACGCTATGAAGCTTCGAGGTAAGGCCGTATTCTGATTTCTCTGCGTGGTTTCACGTCGCCCGGTCGAAGTGCCTGTGGTTCCGCCCAAGAACAAGGTGCAGCCGTCAACCTCGACTTACAAAGGAGAACGTCCAGGGATAACGTAGGGCCCGCAGCAACTGATACGGTAGACAGACCGTGGGCACAGCGCAGCGGGTCTGCAAAACTCAATCAAGAGCCCAAAAATCGGCGAGCCTGGCGAAATCCCCCTCCTCCTTGGCCGTCCCCCACACGAGCATCCAATCATGCTTAGAAGCACGCACAGAAGAACAGTCAGATATCAGTTTCCAATGCCCATGTCGGTTCATTGTCAGTTGTATTGACGCAACGCCGGGATGGGGGAGCTCTGGTCAGCTTTTCAGCGTGTCAAGTTGCGGGGGAAGCGAATATTAAGCAGTATACCTTTGCCGAGAGCTGCTAAACTGAGTCCTGCAGCTCATGCACAGGTGAACAAGGAGCTATAGTCTCGTACAGTCTCAAAACGACACGGTCGATGGGGCGTTCTCTCGTCATCTATCATGAAATTCTTACCAAACCCCTCCCCCCCTTTGACTGGGTTGTACGCGGTGGCTTTTACTGTACATTCATTGATGCATGATCACTCAGCTGGGCGGCCGCTGGGAGCAAGCAAAGATGGTGTTCCTGCTCCCGCCACCTTGGCGGAATACAGGTATCCGTTGATACAGCAGCACATAGCGAGAAGTAGACCAGAGCCCAGCAACAACCTTAGGAGACAAGGGGAATCGCCGCCACCTCGCAACCTTCACTCAATGTGTCATCTGCAGGCCTCTGTCCTGGTTGTTTATATTGCAGTTTCGACCCATTGCTGGCTGAAGTTAACGCAGGGTGGGTTTCCAGAAACAAAGGGACTGAGACAGTGTAAGACCACGGCCCACCATCCTGGGACCCCGGGCTGCGCAGGTCAGAGCGGAACATTTTCTGGCCAACTACATGGCGTGCCTGGCAACAATGGAATGCCTGGATACCAGTCGGTCGGACATGGCTTACGCATGTTGGTCGTCCGCCGCCGCCGCTTAGTATGGAATTGGAAAGAGAGATGAGAGAACTCGTCGGATGACGGTGCAGAGAGAGGGAGGGAGAAAGAGAGACAGAGAATATCGACTAAGTGAACTGTATCAAGACGCAAGGCCAAGATTCCGGGGCAGTGTGCCCCTCTCGGTGCTGCGAGTCAATATCCATAAAAGCCGAGGGCGCCGCTAATGACTTGTGAGCATACTCGCCTGCAGGTCGATTCTTCTCCTCAGCCCTACATGACCACGGTCAGCCCCCCGTTGTCACCTACTAAGCAAGTGTTGTATTAGAAGAGGCTCTTGTCTGCTTGTTTGCTCGTAATCATTACGATCCCTGGCGCCACTGCTATTGTCGTACCCCTGTGGACCGGCTCACCTGCTGGGTCGATATAAAAGCATCGTATTCCCCAACTACAGCGGGGCACTGTCTATATCTTCATCCTCCCTCGGATCTGACCAGGCCCTACATCACATTCTACCTGGTTTTGCAAGACAAATCTCTTACTTGGAAATATCTCTGTCAGCTTGGATGGCTAAGAGGGAAACAAGTCGCAGCTCTTACAACATTATGCGTCCGCCAGCCTGCTTGAAAGCCGTTATAGATTCACCAGATCTGGTGGACCACGCCAACGGCCTCTGTGAACACAGCGCCCTTCACAACTGCTTCAGACCAGCGCAAACCAACAGCGGCCTTTGCCAGATGTGTGCGCAGGGACAATGCTCGTGAGCGGAGTTTCCAAGGATTAGCGTTGCGTTGCCGTGGACCACTCCAGGTCGTCTGTCGTTCAAGCTCCCGCAAAGGGAGCAGACTTGTCTTGGCCCACGCCGGCTGCATTCTCCCGAACTGGCCTTGAGAGAGGCAACGACGCCAAGGACAGACCAAAGAGAGCTAAGAGATTGGAACCGGAGTGACGGGGCAGATACGCGGAGTGGCAGCTGGATAATAGCGTGTGGGACCGTCCCCAATGAGACAGGGTATCGGCCAAGGAACCCAGACAAGAGCGTGATTCCCACGTGCTGGAGTGAGAGTTGCCCGAATGTTGACAATTAAGAGAACAGAGCGCGAGCTATGGAATTGATGACGTGGGGGGAGACGGCAAAGGGACCAAGACGAGCTAAAGGGAAGACAAGGCAGACTACAATGAGAAGAACCACACACACACACCAGCTGAAGCAGGAGGGTTAAGCGAGGCTCTTAGCAGGCGGACAAAGGACTCTGTAGTGATACTCGTTCCCGATACTAACGTTAATAACGTTAATGCTCTTGGACGGATGATATGAGATACGTAGTGACTCAGCCACCAGCTCGACTCGTCTAAGCTTTTGTGTCGGTCGGGGAACTATCCGATCCGCTCCGGCGTCGATTCACAAGGTTGAGATGCGTGCATGACATGCCACGGAGCCGAGATACGCGATCTATTGAATCTCCATCAGTGATATGTCCCGGTTGCGCAGTGCCGGTCCCATTTGTATTGTTGGTACTCCGTACACTTGCGACTGGTCCAATACGCGCCGTCGGGTGACCGTTACGGAGAAGTAGTTGGAACCAAACGGAGACGCCGTGAGCAGGGGCTAACGTTAGGGGGAGAAACCGTTGCAGAGATGAAGTGTAGGTAGAGGGGAAGGGAAAAAGCAAGGAAAGCGGATCAGACAAAAAAAAAGTCATCCCTCTCTAAACGTTAGACAAGATATCTAACTATAGGCGAAGTGCCGGAGGTTTAGCAAGGACCCCGAGCGGGAAGCTTGCGTCAAAGCGCATATGGCAGCAAAGGCAAACTAACTAACTACGTGCTAACATAGATAACTAACAAACCATGTTACTACGTTACTGTACGTGTGAAGCAGAGTCGCATTGTGCGGCGTTGCTTGACGTTCCCGCTCCCGTTGTTGTACTTCCGGAGGTTCACCTACGGGGGGTGGGGAGGGAATATCACGGACTTGGGAGGATGGGAAGGTTAATTAATCCAGGACGGGGGGGAAAAGCAAGGAAAAAAGCCATGGACGACGCTCTTGGCAGTCCGCCACGCCCAAGGCCCTGGGCCGGGGACTGGTTGTAACAGTATGGAAGACGGCTTCAAGGCGATAGCCGAGACAAGGTAGAAGAAACAGGGTAGTATTTGACTCGAGTCAGTTTCTACTAATTACTGAGTCGTACGTACTGTATATGTCATACGACTGATGATGATGAGCCGCTCAAACTGTTTTTTTAAAGGTGTACGTACCCCGTACTCCGTACCTTGACTGGTTATACGCCGGACATAAGTACTAGTTCAAGTTAGTTAGTTAGTTAGGGGGGGTTCGGGCCGGGACAACGGGCTCTCCGAACCAAGCCCTTGGGAATGTCATCTCAGCTGTCGCGTGCGCGCGGAGGTCCTTGCCCGGGGGGGGAGGAGGTGAAGCATGCGGCTGAGTGAGATCTACCAAAGGTGAAAGAAAGAAAGAAGGAAAAGAATACGACTCAAGCCCGCGCATAACTCATGCAAACCGCCAGAATCAGCTGTGCAAGGGGGGGTGGGCTGTGATCTGGTGTCACCTTGGAGAGGGTGTGATGCCATGGCAAATGATCAACAACCCGTGCGTGGGCGATTGGCGTGGTCGACCGTTGCGGCATTGCCACGTGAGAGTTGCTTTTTAGCTTCGCATAGTTATCCGAGTACTCCGTACATGTCCCCTTGATTCCCATGGAAAAAGAGGCGAATACTTGCTTATTACTGTATTCTCTATTCCACGTACAAGTGTGGTTGCACGCAGGCAGGCAGGCCCAGAGCCAATAGCCCCGTGGAGCCCGCGTATGTATGTACTCTCTGGCCTTGGGATATTGTGTACGGAGTACAGTATGCTTGCTGTTGGGTCCATGCATTACATGCATTTCGTACCACCTCAGCTTATGTCGTGTCTGCAGAGAGCGTGAAGTGGAATTCGCCTGGCATCACCTTGATGAGAAATCAGATTGCATCATGTGGCGCAGCGCGTATAGCAAAGAATCAACGAATTTACTCGTCATTTCTGGAGAGTGTCCACGAGTCCATTGGGGGAAATGTATTCTTAAAAACTCCATCATGTTCCGAGGTATCTATCGTTCAAACCAAGTGGCATAACATGTACGTACGTGTACTGACACATGATGCCTCAGAAAACTCCACGCTTGTATCATGAGCCAGTTCCGATGGCCTGCAAGGGATCGAATGCTACCCAGTAGCAAAGTTCATCAAAATAGTTGCCTCGTCAGAAAAGTCCGCCTTCGTAAGAAAAGTCCACAAACATCCATCCCCAGAGAAGAAATTTGAACTGTATTCCACCAGTTCAAGTAAACAAGAAGTAAAGGTCAAATGCTTGCCGACAGACAGCTAGATTACCGCCGGTGGAACACGGCGTCTAGTAAAGAGCAACCAAAGCGGCAACGATGGCGGCACCAAGGACGCCAGACGAAGCCACGAGGCCGTTGGCGGCAGCAGTGGGGACAGTAGAGGGAGTCTCCCCAGAAGAAGACCCATCAGTGGGAACCCCCGAAGGGTATGCGGGGTTCTCCGGCACGTTGGTACTGGGGACGTTGAGCTTGGTGGTGCGGGTGATGGGAGCAGTAGGGCCAGCCTTGGTAGTAGTGTTACCAGCAGGGTAAAAGGTTGTCTTGGCAGCGGCCGTCTTGACAGTGGTGGTCTTGATGGTGGTGCTAGAAGAGCTAGTAGACGTGGTGCTGTTGACGACAGGAGCCTCGATCGTGCTCGAGGTGGGAGGAATGTACACAGACGAAGTCGATGTCTCCACCTCCGAAGTGGAAGTCTCAACCTCGGAAGTCGACGTCTCGATCTCAGAGGTCGATGTCTCGACCAAGACCTGCGTAGAGGTGGTGGTACGGTAGGGGCAATCGGCAACAGTAGGGTTGCATTCAGTCAACGTGAGGACTCGAGTGGTAGTCGAAGTGATGGTGGTGGTTTCATAACCCTCAGCAGCAGCCAGCGAGGCGCCAGCGGCGACAACGGCGAAGAAGCTAGTGAAGCGCATTATGGTGGTTTGTTGCAAAAATGCGGCGAGTGTCTTTGTGTCTGAAAAGAACAGTGGTGACTCAGATAGAGCTTTCGAAGCGGTTTCTTAATTGCGTGAAGCAAAGAGAGTGGAGTGTGCAGAGCACAAAGATCGTATCAAGAACCGTGGTAAAAGAAGGTATGGCACAAGGCTGCAAAGATGTCGTCGAGACAGGCGAAAGGTGAGGAGAGAAATCGGGAGGAAAACAAACGAATCGCCCAGAGCGGATATCAAGCGAGACTTGTAGTTTTCGCTTGACTGAGGGAATCGCTTCTTTCGCTTCCTCTGAGTCCTTGTGGTGCGCTGTCACCTCATCCGCCCCGGCTGGTTGGCACTGCTGCCGGTCCCTAATTGTTTGACCAAGCCCCCCGGCATCGAAGAGGTCTTCCTACCAGCCAGGACGGTACCTTGCATCCGCTTATTTGCTTTGATTGGATCCGTTTAAAGGCGGCAACCCGGCCGAGAATCGTGGACAGCCTTTGCAGCTGCACCTCTGACTGGCCTGTTCCTAGATTAGAGCCCTCATCCCGGCCAAAGTTTGTTTGGGCCCTGGTCCACCCCTTGCAAGGGCGCATCGGCTGCTGGGAAACCCTGGAGCAGGCCTTCGGCTGCCGCTTCTGCACCAATCAAAGGACTGCCCTAACTGACATGGCCACGTTTCGCTGGGGTTTTGATGGTCTCGCAGTCGTGCCAGCGTAAGACGGCCTAACGGCGCAGAGTGTTTGCCTTTTTAGCACGTCCCCTCCTTTGCGCGGTTTGTGAATAGATACGTAGATAGAGCATGAATCAAGTGAGTGGGGGCAATGACCATGTCATTGCCGTGAGTTGAAAGGCAGTGACTCGTGAACTCGCGAAACCATTCGGAACTGCTGGATTGAGGCTGACTCCAGCGAAACCCTAGAGTCCAGGCAGTACTAGAGAGGAGCGTGTTTTGCAGTCTCATGCGTAACCCTAAACTGAGCTAACGCTCTTGATTGCGAGATTTGGTGGTATCGCCGGACCAGGTAATTTCCTCGACCCATGGTAAGGCCCAGGGACGTCTCATCCCGCGTCCCACGATGCGGTGCCCCGACTAGGCTCTGAAACGCCTACGGCAAAGTAAGGTACCTCTGATCCGCCATGCAGAGCCAGCCCGGTCATGAGAGCATAGTTACCTGACCGTATAAACAGTATTGGTGTCTTTGGAGAATCCGTACTCTGTACTATATTCGAAATCAGCTACGCTTGCAGTGATTCGTAAGGAGATGTCTGCTCCCAGATCACACAACGGCTCAAGAAATGAAATGTGCAAACTGTGTCCCGGTGTCGAGTTAACGTCAGCATCCACACGGAGTGCCAAGACGGTAACTCTACTAGCCAGGGGCGGGCCTTATTGTGAGCGACGGAGCTTGCTTGGCTGCATTCTCTCACCGACGTTGTGAATCGCAACACAGCACCAGGGGACATAAGGGACAATACGTAGAAAGCCCAGCGGCGACTTGCCGATGAGATTCTACATACGTAGTAGTAATATCGTTTCGACAAAATCAGTCGGGATCAAGGGACCTTGCACCTATCACCGCAATATCGATAAATAGCTTGAGTGGGGATTAATACGAGCTTGCTGTTCCTTCAGCAGCAGCTGACGGATTTGCTTGCATCTGAGGAGTGTGAAAAGGGTGCTGCAGGCCACTTGGCTATCTTTGATAACGTTACGGAGTACGGAGTACAATGTCTTGAACCGAAAACACGGGTCGAGATGCGTTGTCCCTGCGTTGTAATCATATTTGGGTGGTTTCTGGATTTGGATGCCTGCCAGCATGTCGAGATATGGGTTTCGGGTGGTGCACACGTGCTTCAAATAGGATGACTGACGCATAAGAAGGTAATTGTTAAATATCATGAGAGGTTGAGATGTTGAGGAGAGGAGGTTGAAGAAAAGAGAAGAGCCCAAGAGCGAGGAAAGAAGGGAGAGCCTGAGGGATGGTGGAGACGCCCCTTCCTTACATCTCTCGCACGCGTCAACACGAGGTTCAGGCCCGATCAGGACACGACAATACTACTACGTAGTTAAGGCAATCAGTGACCAGATAGGAAAGAAATTGTGAATATCACAAGTTAGAGCATCAAACTGGACTTTGTCTTGATGAACTACAATTATGTGAATGAACACGACTGGCGTCTGGTAAAGGTTTTTGGTCTGTATCCTATGTAGGGGAGTGTTCCTAAGACACAACCCAGTCAGCACTGACTGATGAGTATAAATGAATGGATCGATACAATTGATAGCTAATGATTAACTTAGTCGATTAGTACTATAACGTTAGGAGATGACTGGATTATATATTTCGCCTAAACTGCATGTTTTAACGTTAAAGTACTTCATACTGTCTGTATAATTTTGCCTACATTACATACCTAGGGTAGGTACAAAGGGTTGACACATAACGTTAACAGATAGCTCATCACTCCACAAGTCACATCTTTGCCTACAGTACACATCATTAGTAGGAAAAATGTTACAAATCTGACGCCTATTACCGCACTCCTTCATACATAAGCCGGGAAAATTTTGGATCATGTCTACCTATCACGGGAACTGTGATGAGCTCAGGAACAAGATGTTTAGGGGTTGTCTGTGGCTGCCCCGCCCCCGCATCATACCCCCTTCATCCAAGCCTAGCGCTATGTTTACCAGGGCAGCCTCATTCCAGGCGCTCAGGAGGACACTCTCCTATTCCTACAAGCGAGATACAGCTCTCAGCTTACGTAGCTCCATTACCTGGCACTTCAACCACCACCCAACTCTTCACCAGAAGATGCAAACAACCTCTCGTTAAGCTACTTCGTCCAGCCATATTCATTCTTCAACATGACGACCTACTCGACCGACCCCGCCCTTTACATCTACACCTCCCTCACCGCCGGCTCCTCCCACATCGTCACGGCTACCTCTCGCCTTGAGACTATCCTGCGCGCCAACCGCGTCCCCTTCAAAGCCGTCGATATCGCCGTTGATGAGAAGGCACGTATGCTCTGGGGCCGAAGAGCCGGCAAGGATGAAGGCGGCCGCGTGAGAAAGCTCCCTGGTCTCGTTCAGGAGGGCCTGGTTCTAGGGGTAGGTCCTCAGACACCATCATCATCAACATCATCATCTGCTAAACTGTTTCTGCATCAAGGATATTGTCGAGATCGAGGACTGGAACGAATATGGCGAGCTCAAGCAGCATGTCAAGATCTACTACGACGAGCACACTATCCCCACCATCCACCAAAAGCTTCCCGAGCCTCTACTAAAAAAACCACTTGCCAAAAAAACCACACCCGCGTCTGCCTCGACCACTGCCGCGAAGAACGTCGCCAAGGCGGCCGCTTCTGCTGCTGCTGGTACGCCAGCACCATCAGCACCGCCAGCACCGCCTGCACCGCCTGCACCACCGCTACCCGATGCTAAGGCTGCTCCCGCCGAGAAGCCTAAGGCCGCAGAGCCAAAGAATGAAGAAAAGAGCCTGCCGGTCCGATCTGTAGCCGACGAAGCTGCGCAGAAGGCTAAGGATCTTCGCCTGAAGAGTCTACGAGAGAAGGTTCATGGCAAGGACGGCGCCAAGGCCGAGCAGGACAAAAAGGACACAAAGGCCAAGGAGGACAAGAAAGACGTCAAGGCTAAGGAGGGTAAGAAAGACGCAAAGACCAAGGAAGGCAAGAAAGATGTAAAGGCCAAGGAGGACAAGAAGGATGCAAAGACCAAGGAGGACAAGAAGGATGCAAAGACCAAAGATGGAAAGAAGGACGCAAAGACTAAGGATAGTAAGAAGGATGCAAAAGCCAAGGAGGACAAGAAGGATGCTAAAGCCAAGGGGGACAAGAAGGATGCAAAAGCTAAGGAGGGCAAGAAGGACGCCAAAGCACCCCTAAAGACCCCAACCAAGAAGGCTTCGACCACGCCCAGCAGCAAGATTGAAGGTCTTCAATCCCCTACATCCGGATCATGGACTGAGACAGACTCTGCCAAAAATAGCGTTCAGAGCCCCTCAAGCGGTACTTGGAAGGAAAGCGACTCTCTATCTTCTGTCAAGGGTACTACCACTGCGGTGAGCCAAGAGGAGGCCAAGACGACGACAAAGGAAGAGCCCAAGCTGGAGAAGACAGAAGAAACAAAAGATTCGGACACGGACACGGACTCTGACTCTGACTCAGACGATGAAGAAGAAGATGAAGAAGAAGATGAAGATGAAGATGAGGATGAAGAAGAAGACGACGAAGACGAAGATGAAGACGAAGATGAAGACGACGATGAAGACGACGATGAGGATGACAACAAGAATGTCAAGAAACCTACTGTGGCCGAGACAACAGACAAGGACAAGCCCAGAAAAGATGGTAAGAACTAATCAAGATCAAAGCAGAACGAATCTAGACATTTGTCAAGCTTCATGTATATGTATAAAGGGGGTGGTATATAGAAGCCCCCCTGTTAGAGCATCAGTAATGTCCCATCTCCGGGGGTATATCCGACAAAGTCTAGCACCTAGTCAACTACCCTTTCCCTTTGTGTTTCAGTTCAATGTACAAGGACTATAAATCAAAGGGTAATTCATCCATCTAATATAACTCATCATCATCACTCGCCGTTCCATCCTGGAAGCCCATCACTGCCTTACCCTTGCCCTTGGACCGCCCGTTAACCCCAGGACCGTCCTCCTCATCGAGCTCATCGTCGCTCGTCAGCGCAATGGCTTTTCCTTTACCCTTAATCGACGCTGAAGCAGCCGCCTTGCCCTTTCCCCTCGACGACGCCGACGCACCCGAGACAACACGCTGGGTCACTGGCACAGGCTTGCCCTTCTCCTTGTTCGGTTCGCCCTCAAACATGGCTCGCACTCGCTCATAGTGCGAGAGCTCACCGGCACTGACACTCGGCACCAGCTCGTCGTTGGCGGCAAGGAAGTCCTCTTCCATGACCATGACGGCAATGTCTTCAGGCTTGGCGTAGTGGTCAAAGTAATAAGCCGTTGAGATGGGGTGCTGGGTTTCTGGGTCGGCGTTGATCGCGCGGATCTTATTGTCTACCGCCGTTGCTTGCCGCGTGACGGCCTTGAGCATGGCGTCGCTGCAGAGGGCGTAGAAGTCGGCACCGGTGTAGGTAAAGGGGAGGCGCTCAGCGACGGAAGCCAGAGAGACTGACGGGTGAAGGGTGAACCTGCAAGGTGAAATTAGTATCAGTTTGAAAAAGGGGTCGTATGTTGCTATACTTACTTTCGTGTGAGAGCCTCAAGAATGGTTTGCTGCTTATCGTTGGTGTCGGAAACACCAAGATACAGCATCTTGTCGAATCGGCCAGGTCGCAAGAGAGCAGGATCCAGAAGATCGGGTCTGTTGGTAGCACCAATAACAAAGACACCGCCACCACCATCATCACCCCCAGACATACCATCCAGTTCTGCCAGCAGCTGAGAGACGATACGGTCCATGACACCTCCGCTGTCACCTTGGTTACCACGCTTGGGCGCGACGGAATCCAACTCGTCAAAGAAAACAACGCAAGGGCGAGCATCGCGGGCGCGCTGAAATACACGCCGCACGTTGGCTTCGGACTCTCCGATGTACATGTTGAGAAGCTCGGGGCCCTTGACACTGAAGAAATTGAGACTGTACTCGGTAGCAATCGCCTTGGCGAGTAGTGTCTTTCCGGTTCCGGGCGGGCCGTAGAAGAGGATGCCCGATCGCTTCTTCATGCCCTTGGCGAACAGCTCGGGACGCTCGAGCGGCAGCTGAATGGTCTCGGTGACGGCCTCCTTTACGTTGTTGAGACCACCGACATCGTCCCAAGTTACGTTGGGGATCTTGGGTGCACCGATAGAGTCGGAGAAGTTCTTGCGGGCAGCTTCAACTGCAATGTCAAAGTCTGGCTTGGTCAGGCACCGCGCAAGCGGACCACCGGCGACCTGGACATCTCGTACAGTGATGGTTGTGCTGTCGTTGGTGTTCTTTGCCGAGAGCTTTTCCAGGCGAGACTGCTGGGCGATGGAGGCACGCTCAACAACATCCACCAAGTCACCTGCCACTAGAGCCGCAGTCTTGAGAGCAATAGAATTGAGGTCGATAGACGGCTCGAGGCTGACGCCCCTATCGCTGATGATGGTCTTGAGGATCGACTCACGCTCAGCCTCATCGGGAGCCGTCATCTCCAACTCATGTGTAAATAGTCCGCGGACCCCGTCGGGTACCATGTCAACCTCGTTAGTAGTAGCAATGAGCACCCGCGTGTCTTCTAGAATCTCCTTTATGGTCGACTCGATTCGATCAGCTGTGAGGGCCTCGATATGTTGGATCAACAGGGCGCAGCAGTCAGGACCACAGCTCATGGCGCGCTCTGCTCGAGTCCTAAGAAAACCTTCCGTCTTGACATCACTCCCACTGCCACTTCCCTCGCTTAGAATATCATAGGAGTCAATGGTATATGTGTGGAGACCCATATCCGAGCAGGCACCAGAACCAAGAGTTGACTTGCCAATGTTTCGGTGAGTCGAAGTCAACAGGATTGCGACCGGCGGCATCTTGAGATGGATAGCCCTTTTGCTCGTAGCAGCGGCGATCAGCTCCCTCAACTGGCGTCTCAAAGGAGATACGTAAGGCATCTCGGGCTCTTGGATCGGGGGCGGCGTGGACTCAAATGCCGATCGGGGTGTCTTTTTGAGGCCAAGATAATACTGCCAGGTGCTTTGCTTGATGCCTGGTATTCGGCTTGTCTCGAAACCTGAGCCATGCATGGCCACTGACGAGCTATCAATGCAAGCAACTGATCCCCAGAAAGCATCGGCTGTTCCATCCTCGTCCTCATCCGACTTGTGGATCTGGATATACCCAACTTTGAACCATGCTACACTATCAAACCGTGATGGCTGCTTTCCAGTCTCTTGGCTTCCGGCAGTCAGCGCCATCACATCATCCACCTCGGAGCCTCCAGCACCGGGCATCTCTTGAAGCGTACGACCCAGTTCGGCATCGACTGGCACAGCTATAAGATCTCCACTACGGACGAGACGGATCTTTTGCGCAAAGTATCGTTTCAACCCACCCAGCACAGCGGTCTGAAACGCTCGTTCTGCGGAGATGGGGGTGCGGATATGGTGAATGCTAATATCTCGAGCATACGGAGGACGTGCGGCGCTAGCGAACCTGGGTATGGTTCCTTTGCCCTGGTACGAAGCCTTCTTAAGGGGGGACAGGCGTAGATATGAAGCATCATCGAGGTTGGTGAGGAGGATAGGAGACGCGTAGGCAGTGGGACTGGCAGGTCGCTGAATCTGGGACTCGAAGAAAGACAAGCGCCTTTCTCCATGCTTGGCACTGGGTATCCTTGTCATCGGACGCTGAGAGTAACCCTCGGGGAGTCCGTAAACTCGAACGGGCCGCCACTTGGTAGACTCTGGTTCTGCTTGCCCAAAGCTCCCCAGGCCAAAGGCACCAAAGCCGTTAGTCGGAGGCTCCTCTGCAGCTTCGATCCTCACCCAGTCTCCAGAAAAGCAGCCTATCCTGGATAACGATGACACATCAACGTAGATTCTAGCTTCCTCGTCGTCTTCCAAAGATGGTTTGGGATGCAATAAGTCTTGGGGAATCTGTTTCATTAGACCCTGGGCCTTGAACAATCGGCCCCGAGGTCTGTCTGGTCTCGCAGTGGTGGCAGTGAAATTGGAAAAGACAGAGCCAGGTGTAGAGATACCATCTGTTTTCCTCCCGCGCAGCGTACCGACTGTCATGGGGGTTCCTGGTTGCAAGGTTGATACTCCACTGGCAGCGGTGGTAGGCAGAGTCGGAGCCTGTAGTGAGATCATATCGTCCATCGAGTCGTCCGACAGCTCATCTTCGTTCTCAGATCCTGACAAATCTGTCTCTGTCTCGGTGGCAGATTGCATGTCCTCTGTCGTAGTGCCCGACTTATCCCTATCCTCGGCGGCAGAAAAAAACTGATCATTACTGGTATCATCCTCGTCCTCAGGAACGCCATTGAGCTGTTGGCTCGCCGTCATGGAGGCAACGTGCCGGACCTGTTTGGTGTGGACTCGCCCGCGCATGAGGATGATCTTTGTTGACTCCGTCAAGACACCTTGAGCCACTGGTTCGCACAACATGATCTTGCCGGGGTTCGGAGGCACATGCGTGAGCGGATGCGGAGGTAGTGGAAGTGGAAACAGATCACCGGAGTGCACGACTTTGAGACTGCCCAAGGCGGCCCTGAGAGAATTCACTAGTTGTTCATCTGGTGTTGAGTCGGTCGAGTTCTTGCCCTTGGCGCTGGAGGGGTGGTCCCGATAAAATGTGCCCTCTCCATTCTCCAGCCTCTTTGTCAATTCGCTCTCCAAGCTCACAAAGACCGTCTCTAGTGGTACAGGCGCGACATCGAGGATGAGGATTTCGATTCCACCACGGCTGTGACTCGATAGTTTGGAGGGTGCGACCTGCTGTAGCGTGACGGCGAAGCTCTGGAGGGCTGCGGACGAGGGCGAGAACCGGACGGTTCCTGGTGGTAGAGAAGAAACTAGCGCCACTGGAACGATTGACCAAGGACTTTCGATAGGGTTTGCATTAGGTGCCCATGGGGCGATCGCGATATGACGGGTGTCATGCTCGGCAGAGCCTGAGGGAAGTCAACATTAGCATCCTCTCTGGCGTGATTCCACCGCGACAAGCAGTGGTCAGACAATCAGGAACGTACCACCCTCAATATTGGGGAAGAGGTCGTGAAAGAGGTCCTCGGAAACAATGCCGACATCGCTCTTGATGTGGTCGTCGAGGATGAGTTTGGCGGCGATGGGGGGTTTGTCCTGGCGACGTCTACGGTTGCGCCGCTTGACTGACGTATTGACTGATGTCGATGAAGATGCCATGTTGCTTGCTATGGACGAAGGATGCGAGGATCGTGGTGAAGAGTTGTAGTCGAGGATGGGAGCTTCAGGCGCAACGCGGGGATCGTAGCATGACTACAGCGAGATGTTTGGAGGTGGAGAGCCGAGGGGGCACGAAAAGCAAAGGCAAAAACAGCAAGCTCAGACAAGAAATCGCTTGTACAAGTAGAATTGGAAGAAGAGCAACGCTGATGCTGAGGTCGAGGTTGAGCTCGTGAATATTAGCAGCCCCAGATCCCGAGGTGGAGGTGGTCACCTTGCGACGCTGGAGATTAGATATTGAGCTTCCGTTTCGGCTGCGGCTCAAAACGACCGAAGCCACGAGAAGGGGCCTCGGCATAGGTTGGCGCGCCTGTGAGGTACGTACCTTGCCGAGTGCGGAGACGTACCGCCCTCCACTGGGCGGGCAACTCCATTCTGGAGGACAGGTACGTACTCTCGGAGGGCATCTGGGGTAATAAGGTCAGGTCGGGGTTTAGGTACTACAGTACAGAGGAAGGATTCAAAAATCATGTCCTGCCAAGACATTAGCGCGCCCCACAAAAAGCAAAAAAAATGCAAGGAAACCATATCATCAACTTCCCCGCCCAAATTATATACTACCCTACCTCACCTTCTTTCTCTCTTATTTCTAACCACCTAAATCTTAGCTATAGCCCTAAATATAGATATCGCAATACGCGCCTTAATTATAACTCTTAAGGCTCCCTATACCAGTAAGACTACTACTAAGGTAGCTAAAATTATAGGAATTTTAACCTATTAAGTTAACTATATCTATAGATAAGTAATTAAGCGAGAGTTTAACCCTAATTAGCGACCTATTGCCTTATAAGATAAATATCTTAAGGATAAGCCTCGCCCTAGCTGACCTTATAAGTAGATAGAAGAGATAAAAGAGCTAGTTATTAAGAAAGTATATTAAGATCGCTATAGAAGGAAGAAATTAGCTACTAATATTATTAGTAAGCTTAGCTTATATAATATTAATATCTCTAAAACTATTATTATATAGATCCTTAAAGCAGCTAGCTTTTAAAAGACTAAGCTAATAAGAAAGCCTAAGTTAATAAAGAAGATAAGGTAAGACTACTATAACTAATATATAGCCTATTGCAACTAGACTCTTAATAACTAGAAGAATATTATTTAGTCTAATAAGACCTCTATTATCTTATTTTATTATAGAGGAGGCTATTATATATAGAGGTAGGCTAATAAATATTTCTTTTATAGCTATATTTAAGAGAGATAGAAAGAAGCTAGTAAGTTTATATTCTAAGGCGCCTTTTTATATAAGAGAAAGGGTCCCTATTATTACTAGCGCCTAGAGACTATAAAAGAGAGGCAGGAGTTATTATAGCTAATTAAGGAGCTTAATAAAGAGCTTAAGCTAATTATAAAGAAAGAATAAGAGCTTACTAATAATATATAAAGGCTAAGGCTATAAGCCCTTTTAGGTAAGAAGCCTAAATAGAAATAGAAGAAAAAGACTAATAAGCTAATAAGAGGCTTAGGGAAAAGTATTAATTAGTAGTATTATTAGTAGATAATCTTTCTTCTTAAGATACTTCCTTTTACTAAAAAATATTAGTAAGAGAGGCTTTATATAGTAATTCAGAAAGATAAGGCGCTATTATATAATTATTACGCTTAGTAATATATTTATAACCTTTATAATATATAGTAGCTTCTTTAGTATAGAAATTCACTAGATTTAAATACTATTAAGCTAGCTTAGCCTTATTTAAAGAGGGTAACTATAAAGAAAGGTGCCCCTAAGAACTAATAAGAAGCTATTTAGCGTTAGGAGGCAGCTTAGAAAGAGATACTATAAGGTAAGATCTAAGCCTAAATAGAGAGAATTCTTATATATATTAAGAAAATTATTAAGCTTAAAGGAGGTAATAAGTATAAAGAGGGGCAGGGATAGCACTATAGTAATCCCTACTATTTCTACTTTTTTAGTTTCTTAGCATAACTTAGCGTGAGGATATGATTTTTAAATCGCACCTCCGTACAGTACATTAGGTAGAGGAGAATGGTCAGTGGCGAGACCCTGGATTGACAAGAGAAACAAAACAAAACAAAACAAGATCCAAGTTGGAGATGCAGATGCATGAGATCATTGGTCGCAGACTCAGCTGAAAACATCGTCAAGTGTCTGCATTCGCCTTCATGTATCAGACCATCATTCATTTCACAGCGGAGTACGGAGTAGAAGCTCCAGTGTCATTCCACGAGCATTTCCCATATCTTCTGCCCATCGAAAAGATATAAGGCCGCCACCGGATAAAGGAGATATCATAGACACAACCAACAAATCCCCAAAGATCTTCACAGGCTTGTCCTTGGCCGTTGGCAGTGCAAATGAACTCTTGCAGCCTGATCGCCCGGAACAAAGGCCTGGCGAGCTGATCCCCCAGCCCCTCGTGGCCGCCAAACCATCCATCATCACATGCTTTCAGCAGGGATCATCACTGTTAAAGGGTTAAAAGGGCCATTTCACGGCCTGCACCTGGAACTGACAGAGCCTTTCAGCTTTCAGCGGAGCCTCTACACCCCCTTGAACCCCTGTCTCGACGCCCATGACGCAATCACATTTCGCAACGAGTAAGAAATGAGGGCCTTGTCATTTGGTTATCTCACGTCCAATATCTTTCCACGTGCCCGCTGAACCGTCTCGCCAATTTCAGTCTTTAAACGCCCTTTTTTTATAAACAATCAGACGATAAAAGACCTGATCTGGGCCGCCATCCAATCACGGCTCTACCGCGTCTCAAACGGGCAGTCGGTTATCGGACGACCCCATTAGGCACATCTCTTGCCATTCTTAACTGACCATTCATCAACCACCCTCTTCTCTCTCATCCTTGATCATTATCTCCTCTAACGTTTAATATCCTCGACTCTCCTTCATCTCTTCCCGCTCTTCCTTGTTCGACATGCGGATATTTTCTTGTCGGTAGTGTTTCTCTTTTTGTATCGCACCAGTGATAGGTCTTGGATTATCTCCGCATACACTGTACGGGCCTGGTTACTCCGCACTCTCTTGGTCGATCATCAACCCCTTTCACCAGATCCTTGTACGACGCTGTACGGAGTATCGCAAACATGACCCAGCATCACAATGGCTCGTCGACTACTACACAGCAGCGGCATCCTCGAGTCCTGGGCCACAAACTGGCCCAAACCGCTGTCCAGTTCAGCCAGCAGGCCGAAAAGCTCTCACACCAACACCCTGATGGAGAAGAGTCTTCTGTTGCTATAGAGGCCCAGTTCGTAACACCGCATGATCCCGTTATTATCACTTCAGACGGCCAAAGACTACCTGGTGTTCCCTTGCAGGAGGCGCACAAGCTCAATGTTCTTCGCGAAGAGCTCGAGGGAGAACCCGAGAGCGTCGAAATCAAAGAAGGCGACGAGACCAAGGAGAAAATATCCAACATTGAAAGCGAAGGAAGTGGAGATAATCAACACCAGAAAGTCGTCCAACTATCAGAAGCGAACAATGGCGCACTTATGCAAAAGCCTACCAGCGGCACCTTGAGGAGAGCCATGCCTCCTTCTCACACCAATCCCCTCTTCCCTCCAATGCCGCTCTATGGGCCTCCTTCAAGACTTCGCGACCTTCAGTGCATTGTTTTCAGGATAGCAGCATTCTTCCTTAGCTTGGCATTTCTCGGCGTCATTGTTTTGGGTGCTCTGTTCACAAGCATACCCTTACTCTGGAAGAACATTGTCTGCCGACTCACTTTCCGTGACCCTGAAGCCGATCGGCCATTTTACAAAGAGGAGAAGCACAGAGCTCAAATAAGGAAAGAGAGGGAACACGCGTGGCAACAGAAAAGGTCTACCAGCGGACTTAACTTGGAATCTGTGGAATCCGCTGAGGCATATCCGCCAACCGAAGGTGGCCCTGACCCTATTTTGTGCGACGTATCATACTATGCGCGGAGGGTCGGTCTTGATGTCGAAAAGTTTGAAGTCCAGACCGAAGACGGTTTCTTGATCGATCTGTGGCATGTCTACGACCCCAAAGAATACACAGAGCTCGACGACAGCACCCGGTCTCAGCAGGGCCCCGAGGTCTTTCAGGCCCCGAGGAAGAAGCTTAGAAATCCCAAGCAGAAGCCTCGATTTCCCGTACTGCTCATGCACGGGCTCCTGCAGAGCTCAGGGGCGTACTGCTGTAATGACGACGACTCGCTCGCCTTTTGGCTCTGCAAGTCCGGCTACGATGTGTGGCTGGGAAACAACCGTTGCGGTTTCGAGCCCAAGCATGTACTACTTGAATACAGCGACCCGAGGATGTGGTGCTGGAACATCCGACAGATGGGCGTCTTTGATCTCCCAGCGCTGACCTCACGCGTCATTACCGAGACGGGTTTCGAGAAGATTGGCCTCATTTGCCACTCCCAGGGAACAACGCAGACATTTGTGGCCTTGGCCAAGGAGCAGCGACCAGACCTGGGTGAGAAGTTGACTGTATTTTGCGCTCTCGCTCCAGCTGCTTATGCCGGGCCTCTAATTGGCAAGATGTACTTCAAGTTCATGCGCATCATCTCTCCAGCGTTGTTCAGGCTCATGTTTGGTATCCATGCTTTCATCCCCTTCATGATGCAGATGCATCGACTGTTAGATCCGCGCTTATACGGCTGGCTCGGCTACAAGGTCTTTTCTTTCCTCTTCGACTGGTCTGACACTCGTTGGGATCGCGGCTTGCGAAATCGAATGTTTCAGTTCGCGCCCGTCTATGTCAGTGCCGAGTCGATGCGGTGGTGGCTCGGCCGCGAATGCTTTGCCAAGCACAAGTGCATCTTATCCACCAAGGAAGTCCTTAAGGCCGAGGAGCGTATGGACGGAGCAGCAGATGGACGACCCGTGACACCGAGGACCAAGTCAGCCCTGGACGCACATCGGAAACACCCCAAGGGTTCTACAGCGTGGTACAACGAACAGGCGCCACCGATGGCGTTTTGGGTCTGTGGCAACGATGACCTTGTCGACGGGCAGAAGCTTCTTCGCCGCTTCGAGAAGGGCCGCGAGCCCCATGTCGATGTAGTTCACAGCAAGGTCATTCCCGAATACGAGCATCTAGATGTGATTTGGGCCATGGATGCGGTAGACCAGGTATTTAAAGAGGTACGGGAGGTGTTGTGGAAGACGTGCAACGCACGTGACATCTGCCGTGTTCCTGAAGGATGCGAGCATGTTGAGCCGCTGAAGCGAATGAGGTCCATTACTGAAGACACTGTGGACGATTGTCAGTCGACCAGCAGCAGCGGTGAGAGTTAGACGAAGGGCATATAAGAAACGATGATCTACGATACACCTATTGATATACACGACAACGTACAGAAACGCATAGAACACGATTTGGCAAGCGGGAAGGACAATTCAGAAACCGGGATACATCTGGATGGAGTTTTGTTTTGCAGACACCTTTGGCTGGCTTTGTCACCATCACTCCTGGGACACCTTTTTCTTGGGTTAAGCGATTGAGCGATGGTGTTGAATGTATCAAGGAGTTGCAGGGGGAAGTAAATGGCTGGACATCTGATGCTATACGAGCTTAGAATAATACACACAAGAGGGTTGAAGCAGCAAGACTTGAAGAGTATACCACGTCTGGTGGCAGAGTGCGGTTCACAAAGGAGATTCCGAAATCGCCATCAGATACGATCCTGAGGTGTGTCTTAATGAAGAAAGAAGAGGCAGTGTCAAGGGCGAAGCTGTAGGCCAGATAACGTGAAAGCTGTAACATACTGTCTATTTTACATGTCATCGAGGTATACGGCTGTAACCTGCCTCTATACAATTACGTCTTCAAAATGACATTTAGCCCATTCGCTCCGTCTCTTCTAATAGCTTATCTACGCTAAACCTCGAGTCACCGGCAGCGAACCACTCCAGCAGCTTCTTACGCTCCTCAGCTCTCAGCTTGCGCTCGCCTTGCAGCTCAGCATCCTCGCCCTGCCAGCCGCCATAGAATCGCTGTAAACACATAACCAGCCATTTGGCGTTCTCTGCCTTGACACCGCGGTCATTCATAACATGGCCCTGCATCAAGATCAGGCCTCGCTCGTCGGCAAGATCTAGATGGTGCGTAATGGTTGTGTGCGGCTGCGCAAACTCGCCCCGGGTCTTGTACTCGGCGAGCTGGGTAAAGAGAACACTGGTTGTCTTGGATTCCGCGTCAAAGGTCCATTGCAGGAAATGGATCTCGGCGCCCTGGGTCGGGTGCGGCACGGGAAGGATGAATTGGGGGGCTTTTCGCGCAGCATTCTCCATGGCCTTGTATGTTGATGCTGGGATGACGGCGCATATCTTATCTTCAGAAGAGGCGTGTCCTAGGCGCCAGAGGGCCGTAAGCTCCTTCTCGGGTAGCTCTCGCACCTTGGGGAGGTCAATGATGTCATTGAGTGTCTTGATAGCCGGCTTGCCAGTACCAGACGGAGGCTTTTTGGAAGGCTTGCGATCTTTTGAGGGTTCGATTTGACCAGGTGGCAGGTCCTTGTTCGGCTGGGAGACCGGAGTTTCGGGAGCTTGGGGGATAACAGGCTGCTCGATCGAGTTCTTGCGGCGCTCAGCTTCGATCTTGTCGGCGTAGGCCGCCTTAAGCTCATCAATGCTCTCAAGACCCTCTTGCTTCGCCTTTTGATTGAGCTTCTCGCGGTACTTTTCGAGGATGACTTGTGGTGGTTGCGTGGTTGTGAGGAAGCGGACGTCGTGGACTTGAGCCCATCGGCGCTGATTGGCTGCTCGCGTCGAGCGTAATGGAGCGGCCATAAGCCGACGCAGGGCAGGAATCCTAAGTGAGGTCATTGTTGCCAGTGCCGTGGCGGGCGTACTAGCTTCACGATGGTGAACTTGGATGTGGTCGAAGGTGAAGACGATGAGATGGAAAGATTTCGGCCAGGGATGGCCACTAAATTCCGGGGGTTTGAGCTCTTGTCGTCACTGAAGCAATAGTGGGGCCGAGATTCACGGGAGGACGGGGCTTGTTAGTACCGTTTGCCGGCTTCGGAGTTGGGGATGATGACAAAGTCGGCTTCAGCAATTGGACCAATCCGACTTAACTGATTGCAATGTCTGTGCAAGAATTGTATTGATCAGATTCACTAGAAAATCATCGAAACCCCTTTCTAACATTACTTAACCTCCTCGTTCATATTCACAAGCAAAAGTCCAAATTCACCGGTACCCCGCCATATTCTTTCACCGCCTTTGGTGGGCTTAGAGATTCTGCCGTTTCCTCGCGCAATTGTAGGAACAAGGTCTCGAATCCCACGAGGTTCAAGTACAGGCCTATCCAGCTATTTTACTCTTTCAACAACTGCCCAGGCTTACAAAAACTCATTAGTCTATACTGGATCACGCTGATAAGGCCCGGTCACGCCTCATCTCTGCCCATCATGGCGGATTTCCGGCAATGGGCCCTTGAATTTGTCCTTGCCGATGACGAGGGGAAACAGACGACAATAGCCCAAAAGGCCGCCAATGGTACTTGATCTTCAGAACGCAAATCGTGCTTACTCTCTGACCATTTTGGTGTAGAGATTCAGACTGCACCCGCGAATACTAACCCGGTAGCACGATGGGTTGAAGCCGTGCAACCATGGATGCCAGGAAGTGGCAACGAGGCAGAGGATGAGACTCCTGACTGGACTGCGAGAGCCAAGGGTATGTCGAGAAGCCCTTTTGGATGCTCTGTTAGTCCCTTCTGACTGCTCTAGCCCTGGAGTTTCTTTCTCGGACGTTGGACTTTTTAAAGAAAGACGCTCTGAAACCTAGTCAAGGTACGTTGCTCCCTCACCCATATCGCTTTTTAAGCTAACGAGTCTACAGTGAAACTTCTTGTGAGCTTTTTTGGTGCTATGTTCGAGGTGGATCACAAGGCCGGAATTATGGCCTCTGCAACTGCTCTATCTAGAATTGTGGCCATGAAGTCCTTCCAGCGCCATAGCGGAAACGACATTATCCAGAAAATCTGCGCGTTACGAGACGACTTTCCACGCCAAGTCTCCAAGACTCGATACGCCATCTACGAGCTCATTCGCTTGTTAATCAATACTCCTGAAGTCGCCAGTGACCTACAGCATCGTCATGGCTCATCTGCTGGTTTCATTGTCGACCTGCTGCAGCTCTGCCGAAGCGAGAGAGACCCTGAATGTTTAATGGTCTGGTTTGGAATTCTTCGAGTCTTCATATCAGAGTATTCTCCTTCAAAAGATGTGCTGGATGAGGTCTATTCCACCTTCAAACCCTACTTTCCTGTCTCCCTGCCCCGGGCATCTCAGGTATCTATTACCCCTGAGGACCTGAAGCTGCAGTTGCGGAAATGCTTCTCGGCTTCTCACCAGTTGGCAGACCAAACATTCTCGTTTCTACTAGGTAAACTGGATCAAGGTGACGCTGTTACCGTTAACGTCAAGGTAGAAAAGCATGTTTCAGAAACTGTGCTGCAGATACTAACTGTCACCAGATTGACATCCTAAAAACCATTCGTGCTTGTCTGGACGAATACAGCCAGCCAGAGCAGTCTATAGCCCCTTATTCCAACCAGATCTGGGGTAGCCTTAAGTATGAGGTGCGGAATGGAGAGATCGAAGATACCATCTGGGGCACCTTAGAAGTTCTCAAATCTCTGACCGCCCGACTTCAAGGAGATAGCCTCCGGGATTACACCTTGGCTGTCACACGAGACTGCATCGCAGACCTTGGCACTACCATGTATACAGGATCAGCTGGCCGACTGCTGGTCAGTGTTTTGAGCGCCAAGCCGAGTGCCTTTGTCTTGATGGCGGCCCCAGCGATGACACACATCAAAGACAACTTACGGCACCCAAAGGCTCCTGTGCACAGCCAAGACCTACTCAAGGTTTTGCATGTCATATTGGAGACGCGACTTCTGCTTGTCGACTCGGAAATGTCCGCAGAAGACCGAGAGGACTTTGCTGCCATCGACGCTTTCTTCAAGCCGCTTTATGACGATGTTTACAAAAACACGATCAATGTTGGCTCAAAACCTGATATCTCGTATGATGACATAAAGATAGCCTCTCAAGCTGTTCAGGGTGCTGGTGCATTGGTTTGCCAAAGGCCTGCTAAGTCAATGGGCTTATCAGACACCACCGCCGACGTTACCTCGGAACGACTCCTCCCAGAAGAAACATGCTCGCAAATTTGCGAGTCTCTTTTCGCCATTGTCACCAGATCAGGGCCGGACTCTCCTCGGTCAGCTGGTGGTGATGAACTTGTCAATGATACAACAAGAGCTTTGCAGCGTGCTATTCGTTCATATCCTCGCGGCTTCAGCCCACTTGTTGACCAGGCGATTGATATAGTCCGCTCTAGTTGGAAAAATGATGCTGCAGACGATGCCGCCGAGACCATCACAACGCTTGGGGCTCATGTTGCTTTTGTGGGCTCCTCTGAGCTGCCTTCGGTTACTAAGTATGGCTTTGATCACTTCCTCTACTCTGTGCGCTCAGTTCTGTCGGAGTTGTTTGCTGCTCTTGACGCAAAAGCACACCCTCAGATCTGGTGTGCTCTGGTAGCTACCGTTCAGTCTATAATTCGACACTTCAACGATGCTTGCCTATCGCTCGATCCGGACAAGGACTTGTCTTTCGAGGGCGAAGCACTGCATAGAGTCAGCGCGGCGTATCCTGAGCTAAGTGAACTTGGTGCAGAGAACCAATCCGAGTCCTCTCACATAGGATTGACTACTTCAATCTCGCAATCATCAACTGTCTCTGAAGTGAGAATCGAATTCTTGCTTGTCAGTCTGTTCATCACTCGACAGCTTTATCGCAGAGCCACGAAGGTCGTCGACTCACACCCCAAAACAGGCAAACGGGCCCTTGAACTAAGCGATGATTTTGCTGAGGTGGACCAAGCATCTGGACATCAGTATCTTCACCTAATTGCTACTTTAGCGGGATTTGTCTTCCATGAATTCAGCGACTTCCAGCAGGTACTGCTCAAAGCCGAGAGCTACGCTGTCAATCTCTTCTGGGATGACGCTATAACTGTTCCTCAAAAGGGCCCAGAAGAGCAGTTGTCTGGTGAAGTTGAGCAACTAGTGCTGGAGAATGGCTCATCATGGAGTTGGCTAGCATCCGAACTGCCAAACGTTCTCTCTTTTGGTATCCTAGAAGCCCTGCAACCAGCTGCGGTGGCACGCCTAGTATGTCCTCGTTCTCAATATAAAATTTCGTATCTAGCTAACTCGATCTTTAGTTTGAGAATGGAGTCGCACAGGAGTTGATCCTCAGCGGATTCTTGGCCAGGCCCAGCCCAAGCAGGCCAGTAACGCTGTCAATTCTTACCGTTTTGGCCAACAAGTACAAGATGGAGACTCTGCCTAGTCTCATGGCCGCGCTTGATCAACACACATCGAGCCTGGCACCAGCATCTCCGTCTGATAACGAGGCTTCTCATTTGGAGCAGTTCACCTCTGTATATGCCCTTGCAGCAGGCATGGTACGGCGATACGCCGGCAAAGAAGCAAAGGGGCTTCTTCAGCTTATTAACGAGTCGCCAAAGGACCCCAAGATCGGTCCCGAGCTTGCGCGCCGCCTTGAAATGATTGTGGCCCCCCAACAACCATTAACTAAAGACAAGTACGCCATTGTCAAACCTCTGTGGATGCAGAAGGTATACTTCCAGGTCGTCAGTCCTATGCTTCAAGCGGCTACCGGACAAGACGCCGAGGTTCAGGAGCAGCAGATCAAGGCGAGCTTCAGCACTGGTGTGCTTCTCATGGTGAAGCACATGAGCTTTCCCATCTACGAGGCAGACGCGGACAAAATCCTCCGCATCTCCATCGCCGTCGCGCAGAACGGCGGCGTCGGCCCCGAAACCAAGGCAGCTCTCGACGTGCTAAAGAACACGCTCGTGGAGTCACCCGACAAAGGCAAAGATCACCTTCGCAGTATCATCAAAATATGTACTGGCGTCTTCTCACACAAACCGTCAGCAGCGGCTGACCCAGAGACCGAGGGCGCTTGCGGAAAGCTTGCACTAGAGATTCTAGGGGGCCTACCGCGCATGTACGAGTCGCAACACTTGATGCCACATGCACCCCAGGTACAGCGGGAACTTACGCTTTCGTGTGGACATCGCGTCCGAGAGGTGAGGAAGACGGCTCGGCTTGCCAGAGCGGCATGGACGGATCTTAGGTGATTGAACTAGGCGTTTTCACATTAGGCATAGGGGTGAAGAGGGAGTCAGGATATAGAGGATATGTACGGTATTGGCATTCGATCTTGTCTGGTTGCTGTTACAGCATGGCTGCTATAGAGTACCATATGACATGAAAAGTTCCTTGGAGCTGGACATTATGTTCCATTCACATTGACCTTATGACGCTCTACCTAAATGAGCTTGTGCCTAAGTGAACTGACGCTAGCCTGTCAATACACGGTATTAATAGATGAGCCTTTCTGAACGCCGTATCAAACTCGAACAGCCGATTTTCCATTTTCTCTATCCTTCGAAACCCAACAATCGCTGCCTTAAGCCTTGCGACGCTTACTTCCCTTGCTGCTAGCTGCTTCAGCAGCGGTAGAGCTTCCCACTGGCGCATTAGCCGCGAGGATAGCTTCGAGAACATCGGGGCTAGCATCTAGCAGATCTTGCGAGACAGTGACGCGCTTGGGATCCAGCTTGCCGATCAGGGGTACGGACGTGGCGAGCAGCTCCTGGAAGGGGACGGCGACGAACTGGCCCGTCTCGTCGAACCAGCCGTTGAAAGGTTTGGAAATCTTGAGGATGCTAGACTTGGAGCTCTTATTGGTGATGGTGATCGTCATATTATAGATGGGAACATTCTTCTTGGTCGAGCTGCTGATGGAGATCTACGGAGGCGTGTCAGAGTAGGACTTGGTGAGAGAAGCCGTGATCAGGTCATACCTTTTCGCCCGAAGGGGACGTGCCCTCGTAAATGACTCCCTTCTCACGGAGTGTGATCCATAGTGTTAAAGCGGTATTGACCAGAGTATAGACTGCGACGGCAGCGGCTGTGTAGTGCTTTGTGCTTTCGAAGCCAAACTTGTAGTCCCAGGCGAAGCAGGCGGCTGCGATGGAAAAGGCGCTGTAGCCAAGGGCAAGGCGCACGTCGGTGAGAGTATGAGATTGTCGGAACTTGAGAGAGTTGAGGTAGTTGGGGATGGCGTCGTCTGAAGTGTTCTTGAGGTCTGTGTCGCGAAGAGCCACCGTGTCAGAAGCTATTCTCTATAGTCAATGTACCGGAGGTTGGACGACGTTACCTGCGAGGTTGTAGACGGAGATCTTCTCGGTTGAGTTGGCCATGGTGAGCTATAGGCCTGGAAGGGTGGGTATATTCAAGATTGGGCTGTTGTTGTATAGTTATGAAGAAGGGCAGCCGCTGAAGTTGACTATAATAAGTGTACCTATCTTGTCATGGGGATGTCTCTGTCGTGGGGCTAAAGCATGTATGTGGATAGCTGTCCTTCATGGAGGGTCCGAGCTGGAGCTGTGGCTGTTCCAGGGTCAAGAAAGCCACAACCACCGCCCGGCAGAATCAAAGCTTGGCCCGCTTGTGGCGCATTACATTGCATGGATCGTGGCTATTTGGCGACTTGGACCTCACATCGCCTACAGCTCCATCGTAACGCGACATCAGCTTCTTCTTGCTTACATCGCCGTTTGCGCTCCTTCAGCTATCAACAACATGGTGCAAGTTCCGGTTCAGACCCTTCATAGGGATCCCCAGTTATTGTACGTCCGTCTCCTGTCGCAATGCTCCCGATCGATCCGATATGGGACTAAATTACTAACCTGAAGCTCGTAGTTACTGGATTCTCATCCCCATCACCGTCGTCATGGTACTGACCGGTGTTCTTCGCCATTACGTCACCGTCCTCATGGCCACGGCGCCCAAGAAGCAGGATACCAAGGCCATGCGCGAGCAGCGCTTCCTCGCACGCGGCGTGGCCCTCCGCTCCAACCACCATGTCCTCTCCCAGAAGGCATTCGAGCATCGCCGTGATACCCTCGCTGCTGGCTACGAGGCTGGGGCGTATCTTAAGGAGCCTGACCGCAAGGGCCAACCTCCTGCAAACCCCCTGACTGATCCTGGTGCCATGGACGGCATGATGGGTATGATGAAGAACAATATGGCTATGATTGTTCCCAATACACTTATTATGAGCTGGATCAATGCCTTCTTTAGTGGATATGTGATTAGTACGTTTTCTGTTGAGCGGCTGTGAGGCTTTGGCTAATAAAAATAGTGAAACTCCCCTTCCCCATCACCATCAAGTTCAAGAGCATGCTACAGGCCGGCGTCCAGACCAAGGAGATGGATCCTCGATGGATGTCGAGCATTAGTTGGTACTTTCTCTGTATCTTTGGTCTTCAGTTCGTCTATGTCTTTCTCCTCGGAAGTGATAACGGTAAGTGTCCAGCATTGCTTAACCTTCATCTTGTCCAGAAACTAACCCAGCACAGCTGCCAGCCAGGTTGCCCAGCAGATGCAGTCGCAGCAGATGCCCAACCCTATGATGGGTGGCCCCGGTCAGGATCCCCACAAGCAATTCAAGGCCGAGGCTGAGAACCTTGCTGTTGTCGAGCATTACTCGGTCCTTGACGATGTTGAGGACCGTTTGTTGGCGGGTATCAAATCGTAGATTCATAGAACGAGCAATGTACATACTCCCACACACGCGGTGGCAAATTCACCTTGGCCCCTCTTGTGCATCCTCGTTTCTCCATGCTCCATTTCTCTACTACGCTCCATCCCACCAGAGACAGACGCCTAATCCCTCAGCAGCCATACTGGCCTTGATGCGATACGGCGTCTTGAGAGGCGCATCATCGGGCTGGGTCGGTCCAGCGGGGGCTTGATCGTGCCACTCCTCGTCGATGACCTGAAACCGGACCATTTCGTGGCTATCGTAAAACAAGCGCTCCTCGTCAAAATTCCAGATCCAGAGTTGCTCGCTGTGATTACTGTAAGAAATGGTCAGTTGAGTCTATCGTGAGCGGCAATGGAAGGGCCATACTATTCAGCTCCCTCGGGCAATTCCTCAAACGGTACAAAAATATCGTCAAAGAAGTCCGTTCTTAGGTTGATGCCAGCGGGTGTAGAGCTTCGTATCCTGCCAAGCATGACTTCGCCCTTGAAGGGACGGAATACAACCATCCGAAATTCGGCTAGGGTTGCGCTTCATCAGCCTCTGCGGTTACTATACGTCAGGGGGGCATTCAACAAACCATTCACATTAACCAAGCCTGTGCCATGACCAATCAGGCCTTCTGATGCCCATTGCAAATCATAGAGACATATGCAGAGCCCGATCTTTTGGATGACCTAGTTTGGTGGGCAAACTGTGAGCTCATGAGGTGATTGGACAGGGAAGTTAATTGAAGCGCACCTTGTTAGAGTATTTGGCGTTAATGTTATCTTCAATGGCATCTATACTTCGCTTCGCGAAATCTTCTGGTGCGATCTGCACCAGGTCGGCAATCTTGGTCTATTGTGAGAGAGGCTGTCAGTCACGATCTTAAAGAGATACGAAGCTGGGGTTATTGACATACCAGGATAAACATGTCGCTGAATATGAGTGGAGTATATCGATACTATTGTATGATGCAAATGTTGTCTCATAAATAAAGAATAAGGTAGAACGTCATCCGCCAAGAGTCATGAGAAGATATTCATTGTTCATATCCGTACAAAGGCGAGAGGTTCCCTCAATCTTGAACTTTGGCAGAAAAAGAATGCCGGGCTCACTAGACCACGTAAGGCTAGTTCGGAGATATACTGCTCCCACCGCCTTCCATAAATAGACTAGCGACCCTGCAAGCGCGACTGCCCTTCGCAGAACTTCTAACGTTAACGTTAACAGCTCGCTCGTCACAGTTTGGCGCCGCCAGCTACTACTCTCTCCTACCATCGTGCCTTCTTTCTTGGGACGACTGCATCAATGGGCAGTAACCTTCTTTCTTGACTCTTGCCTTATCTCAATATCTATTGTTATCAAGAAAAGTATCTTTATCTTTGTAAATCTCTCTCTTTTGCCCATTGTCCGTTTCTCTCTTCCTTCACTCTACCGATCTCTTCGTTTCCTTGGCCCGCGGCGTCTGCGAAGCTTTCCTGTTACTCTCAAGACATGACACGTTGACTGCTAAAGATCGCCCATCGAAACACCACGAAACCCATCGAGTGTCTTTTTTCCACATACGAATCATCCAGAGGCGCGCTCGTCTTCATCTTAATAACACCAGTATTGAGATCTCTACTTGGAGCCCTCTCATCGCCTCCCTCCGTCGCTTAGATTCGGTACCGTCACATCTCTATCTACAACATGTCTGGCTACGGCTACGGCCCTCCTGCTCCATCTTATCAACATGGCCAAGGCCGAGGTGGTTCGCATCATGGCCGAGGACGTGGAGGCCACTACAACGGGGGTCGCGGCGATTATCATGGCTCGCCTCAGGGCCATTATGAGTACAGTGGCCAGCCATACCCTCCGCATCCCAATCCCCCTTCCTATGGAGCAGCACACCCACCAGCTGGAGCCTATCCTCCGCCCCAGCCTCAATGGGGCGCCGAACATGGCCATCCTCCGCCTCATGGACACCCGCCTGCTCCGATGCCCGCCAACAACTACCATCCCAACTACCCTCCCCAACCATACCCGCCTCCCCAGTATCCGCAGCAGCCTCCATACGGTGGTCCACAAGCATACCCTTATCAAGGGCCTCCCCCTCCTGGCCAGGCCCAGTGGAATGGCCAAGGGCAGTCGCCCCAGGGACACTACGGCAATGGGAGGCCAAGAGGTGGCTACAGTGACCGTGGCGGACCGAAGCCCCCGATGACCGGCCCCATGCGCCCTGGTTATGAGCAAGAAACAATGGCGCCGCCTGTTAATGCCTACGGCCAGCCGTATCCTCACGATCCCCGAGCCGCTCACTACCCCCCAGCGCAGTATCCCGCTTACCCTGGCCCTCCCCCTCCCCCGGGTCCTCCTCATCAAGATGGATATTATGGCCATAACAACCGCCGTGGACGAGGCGGGTTTCGAGATGGAAATTCTCGCGGGCGTGGGGCCCACCATGGAAACGACAAGCCTCGCCATCACAACCCAGTTCAGAACGAATTTAATCACAGCAA
>JADDON010000048.1:0-24743 GCA_017140175.1 Fusarium staphyleae | reverse complement strand
AGACTGTTGGAGGAGGAGGCCACAACCACACACACGCTGCGACTGGGCAAAGACCCATCTCGGGCCTACGAGAGCAAGGGTGATGCCATGTCCTACCAATGTAGTCTTCATACGCACCACACGCCCTTGCCTTGCCTTGTAGACCCTTGCACGTTTCCCCATGTCTCCATTATCTCTCCCCATGCCTCACCTCCGACTTCCCCACCACCACAGCCCGGAGACCAATGGCCGGGCCCAATAAACAATGTGTGTGCCGTAGACGGGGGAACGCGAAAGAGGGGGGGACCAGGCTTGCCTAGGCCCATGCTGCCAAGAATACGCACGGAGTCTTCTGTCAGATTGTCTTGCCCAAAAGCCTCGCCGCAACTTTCTGCTGGGGTTGCCCGAGAAGACGACATTCCACACGGGAGAGAGAGGCGTCGCTGAGAAGGATTTTCAGTCTGCGAAACTCCAAGAGTGGGAGCGTCGTGATCTGCTTCACCCAAGATACGGACCATCTCGCCCGCAGGTTGCCCAAAGATTCAAGCGACTGTACTGCACTCCCTTGAAGGTTAGTTATCTGCGTGCTGAGGCGTCGCCTGAATTGCAGCAGGGAAAATCCCCGTCGGCCACATACAACCAACGACCAACCAAGCATGCAATGTGTCTGCTCCTTGCCACATCTCACTTTTCGTGGGAGGCGCGCTGCGCTGAACAGCTGCGTTCGTTTATTGTAACACTCGCTATCTTTAGGGCTCATTCTTGCATGTCGATAGAGAAGTCTACCATCTTCAAGACTCTGGATTGGGCAGCACGGGAAACGACTGTCACCGACAAATCTGGTTCGGTGGGTGTAACGGTACCTCGTGGTTGCGCCTCATCTCAAAGCTCGTATCATCCCACCGCCAGGAGCTGAAATCATGGCCTCATTATCATTGCCACGCCGCCGTCATCTGGTACGAGATGGGTAATCCGTCGTGCACTTGTTGGCGGCTGTTTGCCGCGAGATACGTTTTTGCATGTATGAGACACATGGCATCGCATCCATCACGAGCAACAATGAACCAGTACCAAGAATGCAGGAAGGCTGAAGTGATCGCGTTCCCACGTGTGATGACACTTGGAAGTCTGGGCATCGGGCGAGGGGACAGCAGTAGGGCCCGGCTTGTCGAAGCGCTGTAGATACACTGTGACAAGTTGTCGCGTATCGTTCATGTACGAGGTCCATGGCCATGATGGCCTCGTAACCAACATTGAACTGATAGCTGTCAGGCTGGAGGTTCAGATGGCCGAAGATGCCCATACAGTGAGTGACCACACAAACCTTCAGAGCCTTAGACGAGACGATACAGATCTCCTGAACAGTTGCGCATACGTCACCTGTTGTCGTCGGTTCAGATGCCCTGGTATCGCCGTGAGAAACAGCATCAGTCTGCTCCAACCGTATCGGGGGAATGCCTCAACGGCTTCGGCTATCATGACAGCCGTAGTCAACATCGGTCTACCGGAAGCTCTCCCCTTTTCGATCTAGGGCGTCTAGCAGGCAACCCTCCTCATCTTGGCACATGAAATATCTGTCTAGCAGCGGGCGGCGCGATCGCCGAGGTGAAGAGTGTCTGGGGCGCCACGCCACATGGGAGACACGCGATGAGCGCCTGAAGGAGGGAGCATGAGGGGAAGGAGGGTGATGGGATAAGCATAAAGAGAGAAAGAGAGGCTAACGCTAACGCAGACGAGGAGAAATGGAGGTCAGCAGAGAATGGAAGATGTGTGTTGGTGGAACTCATCTAACCCCAGGCTTGGCGTCTGAGATCCAGATTGGCTTGATACTTGGCTGGTGTGGACCTGGGGCTCGGGGACCAATTTTGCGGGGGAGTTCCACCTTGGAAGTTAGTCGAATGCCTGAAGCCCCAGTGAGCACTCAGCGCTTGAAAGACGCCCTAAGCGCTATCAAGTTAGGGAGGGTTCGGCCCTAGGTGCCCCATCCACTCAGAATCCACTCGGTCAGTGAGCAAGAACAGCATTACAATCATGCTTCCACTTGACATGTCCCTGGACCCGTAGGATCACGGAGCCGCAGCTGAGAAAATCTGGGGAGATGGGGACTCTGGGGTGATTAGGAGAGATTTACTGAGATTCCGGGGAAGACAGAGAGATTCTGGGGAAGCCCGAGTCTAAGTAAATTGCGGGAATGCAGATCCTCTTTTGTCGCTGGTCACGATAGCTTCAACTCACCTCTCGTCATCTGCAAAAGCTCCCGCACGTCCGTAGACTCTTCCTCGGTAAAGGAAAAGCTACATAGCTTACTCCAAGTATCTCTCTCCTCTTCTCCGCCTGCGTTACCCCCAAGCGGGGGAGGATAAGTTACTTTACGTACGAGATTCTATCCCTTCAAGACGAGGCGAAAATAGGGGGAATGAGTCGACGGAAACGGCACAAGAGCGAGCAGGCCCGTCGGCGCAGCACCCAACAAGGTATGGTATGTATCTTTCTTGTAGTCGTTCCAATCACAACCTTGCTTTCTGTTGGGAGCGACGGGGATCACGTAGGTACAGTATGTAGCCCAGTCGCAGTCCTTGGTCATCGCATCGCTTTACGGATCTCCCTATTTGCCGTCGCATTAACGTTAAGGTGGAAGATAAGGTTGATTTCCCCCACTGCGTTCTCTCTTCTCCACCGCAGCTCTCGTCTTCCAAGAGTGGGGAGAAAGGGAGAAGAACCAGGGCTCGTTAGTTAGGTTAGTTAGTGCGATGTGACCTTGTGCTCTCCGTCTCCGCTATCTCCGCACTCATTGCTTTGTACCCAGGACCCATCCCCGGCATCACATTCCCGGTCCCTCACCGCAGCTGTATCCGTAACTTATTAACCGCTGCGTTGACCTTCCGCTGTCGGTAAGGGGCTTGGCATTGCCTCGTTATCTTGGACAAGTCGTTGCGTGAACTTGGTTCCCTCTCACGTACGGAGTATGCACTCGCCCTCGATATTGACAATTCACCATCGTTACCCTCCCAACATTTACTATCCGTGTGCCGTCTTGGCAGCCATCTCCAATTCCGGCGTACCCTCCTCGAGTCACGCCGTTTGCATCCCTCCTCACCATTTCCACCCTCCATGTTTTAATGCTTCCATTCTTCTTTACTTCTTCTCTTTCACGTCTACCCTTAAGTTAGCGTCTCGGGCAGATGGATGGCGCCACCACCTGCTCCTTCATCCCAATCCGCGCCGATGCGTTTCGCAGACTTGGGTGTTGGATGGCGGTGACAACGTGGCCCGCGATCCCATGTCGATTAGTTAGTGGTTCTTAGCTCAGGGCGGGCCTACAGCTCCCATCTCAAAGTTGGTGTGGATGTCGGTTCCTGGGTTCCTGGTGTTTGCTTCCCTTTTTTTTGCAACCAAAGCAAATCCGACCTTGTCTCTGATAATAACGGTTTCAACCCTTGAGAGAACCCTGTAGTGTTTAAGATTAGAAATTCTCAGGTCTGTTGTTTTCCACCTAATCCAGAACCTCGGGCCTCCCCAAAACTCGCTTGAACATGAAAGTGCATCTGGATAGTATAGGTGCATGCGTCTATATAAACTGTTTCAAGGTAGACGACACTACGGGGTATTCTTGCCGGTACTAACTTAGTTATCCTTGCTGCCTAAGCCTCCAGTCTAACTAACTAACTAGTCTCTGTAAATCTGTAGCCAGATCCTTTCGAGTCACCTCTTACTCCTTTACCTCAGCTACTGATGGCGGCCAAGACCATCACACTCCTGCACACCACTTCGGGGCCCATTCTCCCCTCGTCTCTCTAGTTTCCCCTCTTTCCACCCCTCACTCACACCCTGGTAAAAGCCACCCCCAATCTTTGGCCGCCGGCTTCCTCGTTAGTCTATCCGTAGGTTGTCGATGAACCCCCAAGACAAAGTCGTTCCCTCACCTCAGCCTCATCATGGAGGGTGGTCGCATGTTCGCTAGGATAAGCCTCTACTACCGCTGGCGTGCTTTCTTATTATTCTTTGTGGCGACGAACGTACGGGTCTTAAGTCATGCCCTGTGGCTCGTATGGCAGCCCTCTTTCTATAGACTGGTATGCTGGACCTTGGTTATACTCGGTTGTCATTATTAACCATGTTTTTAAGAGACGGAAACATGGAACTTTACCACACGCTTCTTCGCTTTGGTTTGGGTCTGTCCTCTGTTTGATATTCTGCTCCTAGAATACCTTGCTAGGGATATCCCTTCCCCTCGGTGAAGCTCCGATATACCTTGCTATAGGGCTTCTGGCCAGAATTTCAACTTCCGGTCAGCGTCAGCCACTCACAAGACCTCCCGCATTACTAAATACGCCCCATACGATGAATGCCTCGGAGCTGGGGTGGCTAACAGAGCCCGGGGGATATATCAGGAGTAACCCAGGGTCTAGGGCAGTCTGGGTTGAGTCGACAGGTATCGAGATGGGAGCGATCGGCTCATGTCAACTTTCAAACCTGGAAATACATCCAGATGGTCGGCGTCAACTGGCTGGGCGTTTCATCAGCGGAGGGCCACGATGGGCTGATCCCCTAAGGATACAACTAAGGGCGCAGCGGTCTCATCCAGACTCGAGTCAGCGGTCATGTTGACGAAACGCCTCCACACCAACTATCGTAACAAGGATGCAGGGTCCGCTTAGACTTACCATTCGAGACACTTGGCGATGCCGTGGTGAGAGCGTCAAACAAGTAGTACGTTTGCTTCCATCTTGTTGCGCTGGAAGAGCCCACACACACACCTTGCGGGCTGTCTTGTTCAACGTCTGTGGCGATGTCTGGATACTGGATACCCCATCCCAGTCCACACCGTCGATTTCAGCTCTTTGGAACCAAGGCGACGATCCCACTGGTCGGTATCGCTGTGTCGTTTGAAAGACAGGCGTGATAGACATGCGGAACTCGAGGACCGAGTCTGACCATGGACATGGAATGCCGAACGAATAGTCACAGTGGCCACTCATCGCTACTCTTCTCTGATGGGGCTCGAAGAATTACGGATCCGGATCCGGGGGAAAGGAGCATTCTCAACCGAGGATATGGTTTCTGGCGTTTAGCTTGCTTAAGGGAATTCTCATGCTACCCTTGGGTCTCAGCTACTGTACTCTCCGCTTGATCGTGCTCATCAAGGTCATTCTTCTCTTGTTTCCCTGCGATTATCTGTTACGAAGCAGTTATTCAGAATACTTTTCAATATCTGCTCTCATTAATCGTTATGATACGGCCTATACTCCCTTACTACCCTCACTTCATTAAGGGTCAATCTAGTAGCTTGAAGTCTTACCGACGAGAATAATAACTGAAGGTCTTTTATCAGAATAACCATAGACAATACCGAGGACTCAACGCCGAGATTCAACTCAGTACACCCTTCGTTACTCTGAAGGCTCTGATCAGGATCATTGCCTTGCCGTTTCCACGATGTTATCGACACGACCCGAAACACAAAACCCAATCCTATACTACGCATCGTCACACCCTTTGCATGCCACAAAAACGATGTCGACTTTACATGTTGCCGATACAAACAGCTGATCGTCAGCATGGATAGTGTTCGGTTCCACATCGTCGGCGTTTGCGGAGTTTAGAAGACTTTGCCACAATCTGACCGCACCCATTCTCCCTCGACTCGGCACCACACCACAGCGTGTTGAAGATATTACAATCTCATTTGCTCCTCTCATCGCACAGTTATGAAATTCCACTTCGTCGCCAGCCACGAGGCCGGTAACCCCGGTTCCCGCAAGGCCATTCGTCGCCATGTAATGAAGGGTAAGAACCTGGGGCGGACTATCCGTGGCCGTGGACGAAAGCACGCGGTGTCTCAAGAGGATGGCTTCTTTGGGGATGTAAGTCAGCTGAGCAAGCGTGGGAGTCATACCCAGCCCAAGAAAGACGGAATGGGCGATAATGCTGTTGTATCCCATGATGGCCATTCATTACTCTTCCCGGAGATCATACCCGTAGATCCCATGTGCTCAAGCCCTTTCGCGGGAGCCGAGTATACATATTTTGCATTTCCTGTACAGTTCACCCCGTCCATGAGGTACATGGTGTATCAGTGTAAGTGATCTGCTGTTGTTGCGTTGCACACTATCAGTATTGATCGTATCGTGTACATAGTTCACTCGGCCATTTGCGATGCTCTCTACCCTCACTCGTTCTGTCGCCCAACCGACGAAATTGGGTCACCGTGGTTCAGATTCATGATATCTGATCAGGCTTGTAGGATTATCTGTCCATTTGATCAAGGTGTCAACTTCACTAACACCCGAGTCCTCTCCTAGTTCTCCACTGCTTGCTCGCCATGGTCGCGACGTATCTCAACCTCTTCCGCAAACCAGACTGTGAAACCCTTGAAGCAACGAGGCACTTCTCCCAAGCTATCCAGCTCATGAACCCCAAGCTTTCACAGCCCATCCCCCCTCAACCGTCAACCATTGCCACAATCATCTCCCTTGCCATCCATTCGAGACTGATTCAGGATACGTCAAAGAGTGCTATGCACCTAGACGGCCTACAGCGCCTTCTCGAACTCCACACTGGCGGGTTACTCGAGTTACGCGAGCAGAATCGCGCTCTACTACATAAGATCTGTCGCACCGACCTTGACCTGGCTCTCACGCAAGGCACGCGAACACGATACGCAGGGGTCGGGCTTACAGCGGCGGCGGCCGGACCGGTAGCTGCAAGAACTCTTGGGTATCCTCTGAACCAGATGTGTGGAACACTACAGCAGATCACCCGTGAGTTGCTCGCATTGTGTCGCAGACTGGGACGAGCGAAGATGTCAGGGCTGGAGTACCAGGATGTGCTGATCTCCGTGTCACAACGCCTCGTGGACTTTGCACCACTGGGGGGACCAAGACCACAGGATCTGCTGGATGATGTATGGCAGTTGGGACTCTTGGCTTTTTTGAGCACGATAAACTACTCAACGAGTTATTTACGAGAAATTAACTGCGGCCTTCTGCATGGAATGCTTCGGGATCGAGTCCAAAGTCGCCTCCTCTCAGCTCGAGGACCAGAATATGGCCCTTTGTGGCTCTGGGTTATTATCTTCTACACTATTTCTTTGCCAGAAGACAACGCCGAAGACCGGCCAACGAGAATAATTCGAGAGGTTGCAGAACAGCTCAAGATTAAGACGTGGGACGACGTTAGGGCCAGGCTCCGGCCGTTTCCATGGATTGGGGTTGTTCATGATGCGCAAGGGAGGAAGTTATGGGAGTCTGTCGGCTCTTGATCCCAGGGCTCTAAGCCTCTCAGCAGAAGATGTAGGTATAGGAGGGGGGCCGATCAAGTATCATACACCTTATTATATGCTATTGCTAGTGTTAAGGATGAGTGCGCGCCTTGACTTTGGGCTTGCGGAATAGATTATCAGAACTCGTTTGCTGCAGATATCAGGAGCAGACTCATCTATCAAACTTGGTTACCATATTTGATAACAATTCATCAAGTCACCTCAGCACAAGAGCATGTGGATGAGCTAATCTTGCATGTAGTGTATACACGACTATCATAAACATAGCATCGTAAATTCATCTAGTCAAGTTCCCGCTAGCTACGGACTCATCAAATAAATGTACACGACATAAACAATATCCTACGACAACCCAGCCTTGTCTTAAGACCAAGATGCTCCCTTCTTATGTTGGAGTTGAACCAGGGTTTCATTGGTATTAGTCAGATAGATGAGTTGCGAGTTCAACTGTCTGCGTCTGACTCCGTCTTTCAACTTGCCGCACAAGGGAATATTTAATCGAATAGACGGAAGTCACTTAACGATATCTCGTCTGGGTCTTCTAGAATTTGTCTGCTAGTCGGTCTGGCAGGTCGGAACTCCTCCTTTGGATTACAAATCCAGCACGAGGCATCTCTGATCACACGTGGTGTCCGTCTTGGTAGAACATGTCCCGGTGTAGCTTGACGTGCCAAAACACGCATTCGATCAGAGTTCTTGATATCCAGGCGTCCATCCCCATCTACAAAGAGAGCATCGAAGAACTCAAACACCGAACAGTTACTGCCATGAGTGTGAAAGTCCTCGGTACCGATCGCCCACAAGCCGGCGTCCATGTCTTCCCTCGTCACCTCTATCAGAACAGAATTGCTTGAATGGAACTTGGCTCGCGTGCTTGGCGGTCTTGAAGGTGTCTCTGAGCCAGCAACGTTTGGGCTGGACACTGAAAGTGCCAAGTCCGACAACTGAAGCCTGTAGTCAATAAACCATATTGTTCTACCTGCATTCTCGTGAAGCACATCAACCATGTCAACCAGCGAAAACGAAGACCACCAAAAGCCTCTGCGGCAATTATGTATATGCCGTCCAAGAACCACTTCTAACATGGTGGCATCATAGTCCACGGCGACGTCAAGGCCGAGGAAGCTCGGCTTAGGGCTTTGGTCGAATAAAGCTCTATAGTCGAGAAGAGGCGCGTAATCCCCAGCATAGTGATGGAACCAATCTACCGAGCTTAGATATCGGGGATCCAAGTGAATCAGGTCCCGGCCAGGAGATATGGTGATGTGTCTTGCTTCGCCGTCTCGTGCGACATACGACGCCGTGTGAGTAATTTCGTTCTGTCCAAAGTAACTCCCCGGGGCCCCAAGACGCACTGGGTGGCTCAGACATTCCACATCTGACCACCACTCATTTTTTCTAAATCTTCGCTCGAGAGCAGCCCGCGAGTCTCTACAGGCAGACCAAAGCCCGCTATCCAGGGCGTATACTGAATCGTTCGGGCCGCCATCTGGGTCGTCTTGGGGCACAATAAGCGACCAGCCAGAGGGGACGCCTTGACGTTCAAATTCAAGTTTTGGGCCCGGAACGGGATACGGCGGATTTGCTGCGTTGAAATAGTGGTCTGTGATTGTGAATCGTTGAACGTGCCTTTCGCCGGGGACCGGGCGGACAGCGGTGTCCCAGATGAGGGCTTGAATCTCAGTAGGCAGGTTTGAAAACAGGTGGAAGTGATCTAAAACCATGCTGTAACGTAGAAGCATAGGTAGACAGGATTGATGAATATGACAAGATGAAAACACCAAAGGATAAAGGTCACGTCAGACTTGATCCATTAATGTTTTGATAACATGTCACGTGATGTTTTCGTTTTAACACTGCCGCTGACAGGAAGCATATGTAACTTATAGTTTGAAGTTGTTAGGCATGCTGTTTGATTTTATTAGGCTTCTTGAGGTGCCACACTGCCAAAAGAATGATTTCAATAGTCTCCAAAGCAACATACACAATCGCGACTTGTCGAGATATTTTCGTGTTGATCGCCACAGTGCGATCACTGTTGGTATCACGCATGAGACGGCTAATACATTATTTCATATCGAAAATCGTGATTAATCTAGTATGAGATAGTTATAGAAATTCAGCAGAGCACAACTTTGATCTCTCCGTTTAGCCGCGCGGCAAGCCCACTGAGCTGTCTGCTGAAGTAAGTTGATTGTGATATAATCCAATAGCGCCATCCAACTTTGATGAATAATATGTTAGAAAAGCTTACCAATGCTCAGTCAGTGGCCAAGGCGCGACTATTATCCATTTGTCAACCTACGAGTACGAATATAGCCGCGCGTGTGTGATGGGCTGATAGGAGAGTACTTACGGATACAGTCATCATATTAAGCTCCCTCCTCCGTACATCTTCTAAGCAATTCTCCAATCCATTCATCAATTCAAACTTTCCATCTCACTCGAATACTGAAGACAGCACCACAATGGCTGACCAGGTTCGTAGTTATCGCTCCAACGGCTTTCAGCCACTGTTCAAAGTCATCAACCAAGCTTACATCACAAAGCAGGAAGATCACATCAGATACAAACCCGGCCCTGACGGAGGATTTGAGCGGACTGAAAGTGCTTTTCGCCATTCCATCTCAAACGTCCCAGACTCGAAGTTCCCTGCGGAGAAAGGCCGATATGCACTGTATCTGAGTCCAGGATGTCCTTGGGTAGGTAACATATTCTATCTCGCCTTCTTTGAAATTATGTCTAATGCAACACAGTCTCACCGCACCATGATCGTGCGGAGCCTCAAGAGGCTCGAAGACATCGTGGATCTTTACATCTGCGCCCTTACCATGGGCAAGGACGGCTGGTTCTTTTCTGATGACCCCGAGCTGGCCAAGTATGGCGTTCTCCCGAAAGACCCCCTCTACGGCTTTAGCACGATCAAAGAGCTATATCTCAAGGCCAACCCCAACTACGAGGGCCGATACACGGTACCAGTGCTCTGGGACAAGCAGACGCACACCATAGTCAGCAATGAGTCCAGCGATATCATTCGGATGCTCTACACTGAGTTCGATCATCTCCTCCCAGAGGCAGACCGCGAGATGAACCGACCAGGAAGCGGTTTATACCCGAAACACCTGCAGAAGGAAATCGACGGCATCAATGACTGGGTCTATCACACTGTCAACAACGGTGTCTATAAGTCGGGGTTTGCCTTCACACAGGAAGCTTACGAAGAAAACGTGGAAAAGGTCTTTAAGTCGCTGGATCGCCTAGAGAAGCTGCTCAGTGACCGGTCATTTCTCCTAGGGGACCACATAACCGAGGCTGATATCCGGCTGTTTCCTACCATCATCCGATTCGACGTTGCGTATAACCCGATATTCATGTGCAATTTGGGAACGATCAGGAATGACTACCCCAACTTGCACTTGTGGCTGCGAAGGCTATACTGGGATGAATCTGAGAGGACCCATGGAGCATTCCGCACAACTAGTAAGACTTGGATTGGGAAGTACAAGAACGGGTATGGGAATGCAAGGCAGCGTGTCTTGGGTATCACTGGCCCTTTGATCATCCCCAAGGGGCCCCGAGTCTTTGTTCACAAGCTTGAGGAACACGAGAGGCTTTGATGAAGAAAGTTATTAAGACTAAGATAGTATAGCTACCGAACAGAGCGAACATGCACAAATATACTTCTTCTCAGATGGCACCTTCACACTGCCCATCAGTACATGGGCATAAAGTCGGGAAGATAATACACATGCGCAAGTTCCGACAATCCTGAGCCGAGGCGCACTGAGGCTGAGGTGCTGCACTTCGCAGACGACATACTCCGTTGGTACACGAGCATACGCCCGGCGCCACGCACAGATCCAGATTCGCCAGGCAGTCAGATTCTCCACTACATGCGACCTGGTCGACGCAAGTTCCTTGTTCGCATAGCGTGCCCCCAGGACACTCGGAATCAGTCTGGCAAGTGCTGACACCCGGCTGGAGAGAACAGAACCCCTCTGCGCAGACGCATAGGCCTAGGGCGCACAGCGGGTCGAGGGACAGAAGGCAGTCGACTGCGTCGCTGCAGGCGTCGCCCACCGGCTGGCACTTTAGGTCAACACATTGGCATGATCCCAGGGCGCATACGCCTGTCTGTGTGCGACAGTCTTCGGCCAGGGAACAAGATGGAAGGTCATCAGTAGGCTGTGCGGCTTCGGTCGTTGTAGTGCTGGTGATGATGGTCGAGGGTTCAGCAGATGAGCTTGTTGTAGTGTCTATGGCCGTGGTAGAGATATCGGTCGAGGTCTCGGAAGCGGTGCTCGTAGTAGCTGAGGAGCTGACTTCCAGCGAGGATGTCGTAGTGATACTGGAAGATGGACCGCATACTCCAGCTTTGACAGCGGTGATGGCGAGGAAGGCTAGAGCGCCGGCGAGAAGGTTTGACGAAACCATGATAGCAAGGGAGTGACAAGAAGTGGGGTAATAAGAAAGAAAGAAGAATGAGAAAGAATGGTCTCAATACTTGGGATATTTAGAGAGAAGCCCCTTTAGTTGCCCAGTACCGCCCGCTAACAGACATGAGACTAGGTATTGAGAGACCATTTAACGTTAGACGTACTCCGTACAGTAGGTGAGATAAAATATCGACACACCCCACACCACTAACAGCTATGATTTGTGTCGATATTTTATCTCACCACTGTAGCCAGCCAGTTATTTTAGTTGAACAAGCGAGCTGATTCCCCTACCTACCAAAATTGCAGGCTTGACTTGGCCAATCCACGGTTGATGACGGCGCTATCGATTCAATAGTCAAGCCGCTAACTTGACCCGCCCTCAGCCCAGACTGAGCGGTTTCCATACCGAGGAGCTTGTTACGGCACGGCTTTTGAGATGACGAGGCTTATCTGCGCCTTATCGTAGCCATGGCTTTCCGTCTTTATTGATTTTAGAGACCATTTAGGAATCGTGTCTAGAAATGACTGGTGTAGGGGCAGGCTGACGATACTGTAGCTTAGGCTGACTGTTGCCTCGTGGAGTCATGATAGTGGCTTACGTTGGCAACTTGACAAGGCAGACATGAAAGTTGTAAGGTGAACAAGTTAGAATTTATCCTCTCTCTTGTATTTGTTTCCCCCATTGAAATTACTTTACCGTACAACCCAAGATTCTTATCACGCGCAGAAAAACCAAGTCAACACCAGCATTCCGGCCTGCATCACCAGATCATATACCGCCTCTAGTCTGCTAAGGATGCATGCCGTTAAGCTACAAGAGCCGCCGGAACCTACGACTCTCATCGAACCATCTTCCCACGGAAAACAACATGACAACGTCGCCGCCGTGATTCAGAGAGCGACGTGTCGGTACGATGCGCTAGACCAGGAGAGAGTCTCAGAGCTTTCTGTGGCTTCGAGACAATTCTACAAGCAGCAAATGCGGATTCAGAAGGAAAGAAGAGCTAGGGGTATTATTCGTCTAGCGATATTTGCTGTGTGCTGCTCTACTTTATTTGCCTTCATATATTATATCATTGCCAAAGCAGATTGTTATTAGACTACAATAAACTGGCAGCAGAGAACTCTTCGCATGAGTGCTACCTATGTTAGATAGGTGACAAGATAAATATATAAGAGACAGTGGATGGAGTTCTCTGGTCTACTGCGGCCTCCGACTTTTCGAGCTTACAAGGGGCAAAAAGTCTTTACACTACTTGGCAACATTAGACAACCAAGGGCTGGTCCTAAAGGACATAGGTTCCGATATTAGCGCGTGGAAGTTATCAGAATCTTGGCGAGACCTCTAACGTTAGTCTAAACAGTCCTATGTTTCATTCCTAACTAATATTATGACGCTGGGCTTCTTGTCAGCTTATTATAGTAGGTTGAACCAAACCCCCAGTCATCTGAATATCTATAGAAATACAGATGCTAGCGCTGTTTCACCTGGTGATTTAAGGTTAAAAAGGTAACGATATGACAACAGACTCTCGGCAGTTGCTTGACTGGCTAGTTCTGGCTTCTAAGTCGATCACGCCATGCTTGTGACCCCGCCAATATAACTAGTTATTGAGGGAATATTCCACGTTGAACGTGTACTTGACTTTAAACACTACGCACCACTCGTTGGAGAAGTAGGGCAATGAGTTTTTCAGATACAGTCTCGCGAAATGGGCTCGATGCCCGTGAGCGTGCAGAGAAGCCCGCTAATAATGAGCGGCTTTCGCCTAAAGTCCTGGTCATCGCCATGGTAAGTCTGATAAGCTACTGAAGATGAAGAAAGTCGCCAACTCTGCCTAGTTTCACCCAGAGTCGAAGAACTGGCTTTCTCCCGCGAGCTCCCTCCAGTTTCCGCGCAAATTGGCGGTTCCGGGTCTAGCCCGTGGCTACGAGGACGTCCACATCTCCGAAGACGGCGACATATGTCTCTTGGTCGTCGGCACAGCTCGTAGGTACATCACGGGTACCATGGTATCATACACTGACAGAATTAGTTATAAACGCTGCTCTGTCAATCAGTGCCCTCACTTCGTCCCCGTTGTTCGATCTGACAAAGACATACTTTGTGCTCACGGGCATCGCAGGCCTGAACCCAAAGCGCGCTACCATAGGCTCTGTCGCAGTAGCAAAGTTTGCGATTCAGGTCGATACACAGCTCGAGTTCGATGGGAGAGAAGTCCCCTCAGAATGGGGCTCGGGTTACGTACCCATGGGAGCGCATTCGCCCGACTCTTTCCCACGCATCGTCCATGGCTCAGAGGTGTTCGAGTTGAACGAGAACCTCAGAGACTTTGCTTTCTCTGTGGCCAAGACTGCAAATCTCGAAGACACGCCAGAAGCTGAGAAGAACCGAGTCCTATGGCGAGATTCACCCAACGGAATATATGAGGCAGCAACACTAAAACCAAGCATTGTCAAGGGCGATGTACTCTCATCAAACACGTTTTGGCACGGTCACCTGCTGTCTGAGGCTATGGAAAAGGTTGCAAAGGTGTACACGTCTGGACAAGCTGAGTATTTCATGACGGCGCAAGAGGATAACGCTATTCTGGCGGGCCTGCGGAACGCAGCGCTCCAGAAGAAGGTCGATTTCTCTCGCATAATCCTGATGCGGTCTGCCTCCAATTTCGATCGTGGTCACGAGAACAAAACTCATGAGCTTCCTTTCGTTATGGATAAGGGGGGCTTGGGACCCTCGACGCGTAACCTCTATCTCGCGGCGTTGAAGGTAGTCGAGGCGATTATAGAGGACTGGTCTGGTAGATTTGAGGCTGGGATTGTCGCGAGCAACTACATCGGGGATGTCTTTGGCTCACTTGGCGGTGTGCCGGGCTTTGGACCGGGCCATACCGGAAATGTCTCTTGAAGAATAGAATAGAGATGATGTAGTGAGATAAAGCTGACAATGTTATGAAAAGGTTCTAGCACTTTCTCCTCATATTACCGACTGAGTGATCTACACATACTCTTTAGTGCGGAGCAGTATGCTTTTATCTCCTGGCTTTATAAAATAGAATGTTACATATAGCCTACATCTAAAGCGCATATGATGTAAGAGAGGTTAGTACTGGCCATATGGGTGTAGGGAAACAAATCAATTAAAAATTAGCTACTCAAACAAAATCAACTGGCAGGTAACACAATGCGTATTTCATACTTAAAACTTCATGTAAACTTCTGGAATCACACGAGTCTTACTGAGGCAAGTAAAATCAAGCGAGTCTTGAGTGTTGGCTGTGGTTGTGGTTGTCGTGCTATCCTTCACCCCCGTGCTTATGTCGCGAACGAAACCGTCTGATTTTATGGAAAAGTGGATAAGCTGAGAGGCTGAGTACTTATTGGGTACGTCATTCTCTGAACAAATTCAAACCCTCGATTTCTTGTTTAACTTGTTGACAATCTTGATTCTTGAACCTCTATACATTTAAGCTTCACTCTGCTCCCTTGCCCGCCATAGACTGTCCAGAATCCTGCTTCCCACATACAATCCAGTGCAAAGCCCTTTACTATAGCCTTCGAAGTTCTTCGAAATTAATCAATAACTAGTGAAGGCCATACTTCGAAATGAGTGACCAACCTGGGAGCAAGATGGGGTCATGGGCCGATGAGCACGATATCAGAGATCTCACCAGATCCGACGAAGACTTTGAGAAAATATGGCAAATGTGGCAGACAATCTTCCCTAAATGGCCGATTGAACGACAGCGGTTGCAAAAACTCCTCCATCTCCTCTCGGGCCAGCACTACATCCACGACAAGGGATTTTGCCTGACCTTTCTATCGGGCGGAGCGCACGGCAAACTAGCAGCCGTTGGAGTCTTGCCAGAATACAGAGGGAAAGGCCTCGGTACAGCTCTTGTGGAGAAGGCAAAGGCTGAGCTGAGACGCGCTGCTGGCGCGGAGGGAGGAGAATTGAAATCTTTGGAGATTGGATCTCAGGCCCCTCGGTTCTGGCCACAGATGCCGACAGACTTCCCTATAGAAGTCAAGGATTTCTTCCTCCGTAGAGGTACGTCGAAATACTCAAGGCGTTGTAAGTTTCCAGGTTAGTAATACTCATTCTTCCAGGGTTTCGGAAATCCACAGAGCCAGCAGTTCGGGATCTCTTTAAAGATATCCGCGGTGACATCGCGCCACCTCAAGTCCTGGAAAAGGTCTCAAAGACGAACCTCAAGTTCTCACCATGGTCGCCCGAGCTGTACGAAGAATGCATGAGCAGGCAACAGGCCAATTTTGTGCGTCCACTGCAAGACCCTGCCCATACGCATGCTGACTTTTACCCAGACCTGGGGCAGAGCGTACGAGGCCCTCGCAGCCTACGGACAGCATGATCAAGTACTGGTTGCCTTTGACTCCGAAACAAACGCGCAGATCGGATGGACACTGATGTGTTCCCACTCTGCCATCGTGAGCAGCACATTTGCTTTCCTGCCTTTGCTGCCGTCAAGGGAAAAGACGGGGCTTATCGCTGCTGTCGGGGTGGATGAGAGCGCACGAGGTAAGGGCGTTGGCTTAGCATTGATGGTGAAAGCCATGGAGAAGATGCGAGATAGGGGGGTTGAGGGCGTGTTTATTGACTCCGTTGCGATAGAGGGCTTTTATGAACGACTGGGATTCCAGACTTATTGGCAGTACGAGGGTCTCACCTCGTGAGGAAATGGTGCTGCGGGTTCATTATAAACACAGCACCAGAAGTGCGTTGACCGTGCACCATCGATCTTCCACTTTGACTGCTTACACTTATAGATTGCACAGGAAATAAATCTGGCAGTCTATTCAACGTGAGAAAAGGAGAAATCACCTGCCTATACGTCCGAGGTGAAACTGGAGGCCAGTGTTGAGTGTCTCCACTGGAGGAACAACAAAAAAAGCTGATGATGTACTTCCCATTTAAGGAATGTTAAAGCAACCCAAAAAGAAGAACATCGTGGTTCTCTAACTAAGTTATGTATCACTTTGTTTATCATCTATGTTAGATAGCTAGACCAACATAGATCCTAAGTTAGTTATCCCACCGGGGTTTACAGTCACTCTGGATATTATTCTGGGTGAGGCAAATTTCTGGTTGAGACTTGGACGGAACAATAGCCAGCATGATGTCGAAGATTGGTGTCGTCATAGAATTGCTTCGGCCATCTGGTACTATTTGAATGCGATGAATCCGATAGTCAAGGCTGGATGAGATTCCATACTCAGTGCGGGTAGATTATTTGGCCGTCCCTACGATATCGGACCCGAGTATTGAGCAATGCGATTGGTCGGTGAAGTAGGCTAGTTAGAACAATTGAATGCGAGTGCGATTGTGGGATGAAGTTATCCACACTTCAACATTGTGACTAAGGTAGTTATTTTCCGTCGAAATGCATCAATAATATCAAGTCAATAGAGGATGAATAGATCCAGCTACCCTTTCAAATTACGCGGCGAAGGCGGTGAAGCAACTAATTGCATTGCGGTTCCATCACAATCGATTCACGTCTACAGCTCTCTCTCATTTGAGACCACACCTATTATCACCTATCGACATGGCCTAAAATCCCCAAGGCTCGTTCCCAATAGGCGGAAATGTAGCCTCTGCGAGTGCGAGTGCGAATTGACTAGAAACTACTCCGTATCTACGCCGTAATTAGAGTCAATGCATCCACATTGTACTTGTTCATTGATAACGGGCGAAACATCATCGACAATGACGAGCGAGCTGTAGAATTAATTCTATCATCATATATAGAGTCTTCTTGTTCCGGCGAGGAATAGATCCGCACAGAACTACTTTACACCTTACTTCGACACCAGTTCCCACCAAACCCCTTGACTTTAACAGACCAGCTCATCACCAGGAGAATGAGCAACATGGGATTCAAAGTCATCATTGTCGGTGGTGGACCAGTTGGCCTCACTGCCGCCCACGCCCTCACCAGGGCAAACATCGACTTTGTCGTCCTTGAGCGGTCCGGAAGCCCATTCATGGACGCAGGATCCAATCTCGTCCTGTTGCCAATGGGCTTGCGTGCACTCGACCAGCTAGGTCTTGTCGACTCGCTCATCAATGTCAGCTCTGCGCTTGGTGTCATCGACCGTCAGGATCACAGTGGCCGGGATATCGGCGATATGCGGTGGTTCCTCCACGACAAGGAGAAGTAAGTCGACCTGAAATCCTGTCCATTGGCTTTACTGACCTTTGCTCCAGCTTTGGCACGGCTCCTCGAGTCCTAAGCCGCCACGACCTCACCAAAGTCCTCTACGAGTCACTCCCCAAAGACATGCAGAGCAACATCCTCACCGATAAGAAGGTTCTGAGCATCAAGCCCCAAGAAAACGGCGTCCAAGTTGTCTGTGCAGATGGCAGCTTCCATGCAGGCTCCATTGTCGTCGGTGCCGATGGCGCTCACAGTATAGTTCGAGAGCAGATGAGGTCTGTAGCCCTGGAAGCCGGCTCGGCCAACACAAACGACGAGAAGCCCTTCTTGACAACATATCGAGCGCTCTGGGTCCGATTCCCCACGGCTTCTGCTGGACTGTCTGCTGGAGTTACCTCCGAGACTCACGGGCCCGGCGCAGCAACTCAGCTCTTTTCCGACAGCGAGACGACGGTGACAGGCGTGTACGAGAAGCTTGACAAGCCAACGCGCGATCGACTCCGATACACCGAGGCGGACCAGGTCGCTCTCGTGGAGAAATGGGGCCACCTCCCACTTGTGTCTGGAGGAAAGATCTCGTTGAAACAAGCCTTCGCCTCAAGGACCCAGTCGGGCTTGGTCAGCTTGGAAGAGGGTGTCGTTAAACACTGGAGCTGGGACGGCCGCATTGTCCTCGCAGGAGACGCCGCACACAAGTTCACTCCGAGCACTGGAGCCGGATGCAACAATGGTATTATCGATGTCATTGTCCTCGCGAACGAGGTGCACAGAGTGGTGAAGAAAGCGCGCACCTCCTCCGGAGACCCCCATGCCTCGCCCGACAGAGCCCATATTGCTGCTGCCTTTGAATCGTACCAGGCTTTGCGTATCGAGGCCGTCACCAGGGGCTGCGAGGGCGCTGGCAAGGCCACTGCAAGCGCGACATGGCAAACCGGCGTGCACAAGTTCATCGACACATATATCTTGTCCAGCCACTACGTGCAGAGGTTTCTGACCAACAGAATGGCGCCCACGATTGCTCAGACGCCTGTTCTTGAGTTTGTGGAGAGTGAGGAGAATCTGCAGGGAAGGATTCCCTGGGCGAACCAGACTCAGACCATGTCGGCTTAAACTAACAATATTGTCTTATTTGTAACAATATAGATCTGCCATCTAACGTTAGTTAGATAATCAGCGTTCTTAGATGATATCTTAGATCTCTATATACTCGGGATCTCTCGGCTATCTCTAACGACTTATACCCTTTTTAAGCACACGAGATATTCGTTTGAACGAGAAAAGATCGTATTAGTAGTTTATTAGCTAGAGAATCTAGAATGGCAGGGATGAGCTCAGAAAATTTACAGAAAATGTCTCTTATCAAGGGCATCACGTTGATTTATTACCATCAGTCAGAATCGTGACTTATAGCGACACGGGCCACTGCCATAGCTTATGACACCAGACTAACGAGTCTAGATCCTCAAGAGCGTACTCCGTAGCAGCGGATCCGCTTCATAATCAATCTACATTTTAGTCAGTGACACAACCAGGCCTCGTAAATGGCCCAGTAGTCCTAGGTGAGTAAGTGCGACAAACGCCTAGCCTCGATTCTCTGCTTCTAGAACCTCGAGTTCCAGTCTACTATCACGAACATAATACCGGAGAACAAGATCGGCCAAAGTCCGACGACTAGGGTGACATGCATCGGTAAACCGGCCGTTTGGGTGGATCAGAAATCTCACGATGGCTTAAAGCGAAGCCAGGGAACCCCTTGCGTGCGTATACATACGAGATGAACGGTTCCCAGTGAGATTCAACGTAAACTAGTCGTACATGGCCAAAAGCCTCTACAGACGGACAGAGGCCGCGGCATGCACGGGCCGAGCGGTCACACCTTTTGAAGTTTAAAGCAACCCATTGAGAGATAAGCATGAGTCTGGCCTATCGCCAGACCCTGGAGCCCGTCACGCAAGAGGTCCACCCACTGTCGCAATGAACGACGTCTTCCGATATTGTATCAGACAAAGCCAATGGTATAGTTATCCCAGGGGGGGGATATGGCTCACTCTAAGCGAATAGAGCTGGTGGGCGAGTGCGAGCTACGGGCCTCGTCTGGTGTGATTGCGGGTTCACGGCGAGAGCGTCAACGGATATAATAAAGCCAAGCCGTTTCGCAGCTAGTTAACCTGCGGCTCTTTGACTACCGTCATCCTTCAAGCTTGGCGCGCTGCGACTCTTGTACTACACTCGCAATCCTGACTGTACCAATCATCCGGATACCATGGGTGCCCAGGACGAGGCCAAGGACATCTCCAAGGTCACGAGCCATGAGAAGATCGGAGATACGGCAATCATCTCTGAGAAATACGCCGACGAGACACTCCGAATTGTCGAAGAACATGGCGACGAGTTTGGCCCGTTGACTCCTGAGAAGGAGAGGAAGCTACGGCGAAAGCTCTACTGGCATGTCATGGGACTGTTGTCGGCCATCAACTTGCTTCTCTTTGTAGGTTGCACTCGAGAAACCTTTACTCGACCTTTGCTCATTCTGTTGCAGATCGACAAGTCAACCCTCGGCTACGCTGCTATTCTTGGCCTATTCGAAGAAACCGGCATCAGCAAAGCCCAGTATAACAACCTCGGCACCTTTTTCTACGTTGGTAGGCAGACGCTCGTCATCTCGCTGTGTGAGGCTCTCCCGCTGACCCCCCGGTCTCTCAATAGGCTACCTTGCTGCGCAATGGCCAGGACATTATGCCATGCAGAGGCTCCCCTTTGGAAAGTTCGTCGCCGGCCTCATCTTCATGTGGGGTGTCACCGTGTTATTGCACTGCGTGGCAACCAAGTACGCCGGTCTTGTTGTTCTCCGACTGGCCCTGGGAGCTAGCGAGTCTGTCGTCGTCCCAGCCATGGAAATGACCATTGGAATGTTCTTCAACCGCCATGAGCAATCCTTTCTCCAACCTTTTCTATGGGTAACCTCAGCAGCGGCTCCGGTGTGTGCCGCCTTCATCTCATACGGCCTCCTCTGGAGCAAGAGCCATGTTCTCCCTTGGAAGCTCTTCATGATCATCACCGGAGGCCTTTCGGTCATTCTTTCGGTCTTTGTTTGGTTTTACTACCCCAACAACCCAGCCGAAGCCCGGTTTCTCACACTCGAGGAGAAGGTCCATGCGATCAGGCGGGTGCACGAGTCGAGTCAGAGCTCCATCGAGCAGAAGCAGTTCAAGAAAGCACAGTTCAGGGAGACACTCCGAGATCCTGTTTCGTGGCTGTTCTGCCTACAGGCTTTTACGCTCATGATGTCAAACAACCTCACATACGGCCAGCAGAACTTGATCACCAAAGCGCTGGGCGTGACAAGTCTGGGCTCGACCCTAGTCGCTGCGGCCGGTGGCGGATTCGGTGTTCTTATCTGTCTCGCTGGTACTGCGGCGCTAAAGTGGTGGCCATCAAATCTCGCTCTCCACGGCCTTGTCTGGTGTATACCAGCTATTGCAGGTGGTATCGGCATGGTTGCCATCGACTGGGACCAGAAGCTCGGCATGTTGGCATGTCTCCTTCTCGCTGGACACACATACGGAAACACCTATATCATCGCCTTGGGCTGGGCTACGTCTTCTGCAGCTGGCTATACCAAGAAGCTCACCCGAAACGTCATGTTCATGCTTGGCTACAGCGTCGCGAACTTGATATCTCCCCAGATCTGGGTGCCAAGCGATGCGCCACGCTATTACGGCGCCTGGATTTCCCAAATCGTTGTCAGCTGGGTCGGCACGCCCGTGATCTTGTTCGTTATCCAGATCATCTTGAAGCGCAGAAACGCGGAGCGCAAGGCGTGGGCGGCTGGGCTGAGCGAGGAGGAAAGACTTACGCATGAGTTTGGAGAAGTCGAGCAGCTGGACGAGAGTGGGAATGTTGTTCGCAGAAAGGTTGAGTTGGCGATGCTGGATCTGACTGACTTGGAAAACCCCTTTTATGTTTATCCCATCTAATCAACGTTAGATGTAACTATTGACATACTTAGCTCTTGCTAAATAAGTCTTGGTTACTATCTTGTTCCGTGTAACTGTTGCCTCATCGCCTTTGTGAAAATCATCAATCATGGATTTCTTTTTCATTAGACTAAAGCTTTCGAAGCTCCCAAGTTCTGTGAGTGAGCGGCAACGAAGCTACAGCTATGATCTACTTCGAACAAGTTGAACCCACTACCAGCCTAAAGTCTGACATCTCACAATGAAGTACAGAGTATTGACGAGACACTGACAACATATAATCAAAGTCGAGATGCCAAGAGTGAAGTGGGTCTTATCATGTTCAATGAAGCGGGGGCGCGATAATCTCGAGTTCCAGCATCTTAATGACCTAATCCTATACACTCACATATATAAAGCACCAAATACCGGATTTTTCAAATCTTGGGCCAACCTAACATAACACCGAGGACACGCAAGATAACCGCAGGACATGAACGACCACAGCATGGACTCCTGGAGGCTCACGGCTACGGAGGCTTTGAACCGGGTCAGAGCCCAAGAGCTGACGATTGAACAGTATGCGTCTTCTCTCCTGGAGCGGATCAAGCAGCGAGATGGTGAGATAGGAGCTTGGGTGTATCTTGATCCCAGCCAAGTATTGAAGCAGGCTAGGGAACTGGACAGTGTGCCTTTGGATAAGCGTGGTCCATTGCATGGCTTACCTGTTGCAGTCAAGGATGTCATCTATACCAAAGGTCAGTGCTCGTGGAATGAAGTTGAGGGTCGAGATGATTCACTAACTATGGTATCAACAGATATGCCAACACAGCATAATTCCCCGATATATAAAGATGATCATCCTCGACTTGATGCTGGATCCATCTTGATTCTTAGGAACGCTGGCTGTCTTATATTCGGTAAGATTCCTGGTCTATCATTTATCTTTTGCCCAACCCTAGTCACTCTCCCGCTGACACGACCTGTCTTAGGCAAAACCACCACTACTGAATTCGCTGCCACGAATATTGGGCCTCAGACTGTGAACCCCCACAATGTCCTGCATACCCCCGGCGGTTCGTCGTCTGGCTCGGCCGCAGCTGTGGCCGATTTCCAAATACCTGTCGCGCTGGGGACACAAACTGGAGGTTCCATCGTCCGCCCGGCTTCTTTTAACGGCATATACGGTTTCAAACCCACGTGGAACGCCATTACTCGCGAGGGACAGAAGGTGTCTTCCCTCACTCTTGATACCCTAGGCTTTTTTGCTCGCAGCGTGAATGACCTCGAACTCTTGGCGGATACGTTTGCTCTTCATGACGACGAGGCAAGCTCGTTCACAGATATCAGGAACGCCAGGTTCGCAGTATGCAGAACTGCGCAATGGGACCAAGCTGGCGAGGGGACAAAGGCCGCCATGGTCAAGGCAGCAGACCTACTAAGGAGTCATGGTGCTCAAGTAGAGGAAGTCAGCCTAGGCCCCGAGTTTGACTCTATGGCCGAATGGCACCGTATCATAACCCGAGCCGAGGGTCGGTCAAGCTTTTTACCCGAGTACCTCAGCTCCAAAGATCAGATTCACGAGACCTTGGTCAGATTCGTCGAAGACAAGCCTTCGCGAAAAGACCAGCTTCATGCTTACGACGGCATCGCAGCTCTACGCCCACGTTTTGACGCGCTCGCAGGTCAATACACAGCTTTCATCGTGCCCAGCGTACCGGACGAAGCACCCCTGGGTATTGGATTTACCGGAGATTTGATCTTTAACGGCACTTGGACTGTAAGTCGTTGTTGATTCTCTAGCAAGAATACGTTGATAACAGAAAGCAGGCGCTGCATACCCCGGTGGTGAACATTCCTGGATTCCGCGGGCCCAATGATATGCCAGTGGGAGTTTCGGCTGTGGTACCTCGATTCCAAGACCGTCACCTGCTAAGAGTAAGCAAAGCTCTTGGTCAGATATTTGAGGCGGAGGGGGGATGGAATCAAGGCTTGGCGAGAGCTGGGTAGACTTGAGACCAAGGAGCATTGCATCTGGCTTTGAATCGCCTGATAATCACACGATGAAGAATTGTGCTTATAGATCTGACCTCGGTGATGATGATATTGCTAGTGGGGTCTCTGTCTTTTTCTGATCAAATCCAGCTGGCAGCAATTCTGATCGAATTTGGATTTCTCTCGTCTTGAACAATTGGACGCTGATGTTCATCACGATCACAACGCTCATGGCAAGCATAACGATCTTAGTTCAAGCTGCGTAAGCTCCAGTACTGTTCTATTATCTCCAATTCATGCTCACGGCTGGGGAACCTATATTTCAATGTTGGCCTCAATCATTCTGGAACCACGAAGCGTTACCATTTACGGCTCGGCTCAGTTCGATATCATGGGAACCCATCATAGTAGCGATCCTGGCAAAACGTCTCATGGACATGCGCGCCTGACAGGTGATACACATCATAGAGGGAACCAAAATAGCCCAGTAAAATCATCAGAGGAATAAAACAGTAGAGGCTAATTGCTTAAGCTTAGCAACCTAGTAACTCAGATCAATAAGGTTAGATATTACATCGCGTAAAGCTTCATTCCTAGTCAAAGAAGTCTAATCAAAATAAATATGTCTGCGGGTGACCAGCTGAGCAGCTTTATTTCTGCGTTAAAGAAGTCTGTTGAAAATGAACACATCTCCGATTGACCACCTGAGTAGTATAAAAACAGGCCCTCAGCCGGTTTTCCCACTCCTCCCAACTATCTCAATCATCCCAATCACTCAAATAACCCCAAGTCAAATTCCTTTCTCAGTACCTCATATCATCAAATGACAATATAAAGTCATACTTAAAATGGCTTTGCGCGCAGCCCTCTAACTGACAGAGAGGTCCCTATCAGTATATAGAACCTCGGTTCT